>JALPQD010000738.1:24450-254450 GCA_023101885.1 Typhlomys cinereus | reverse complement strand
CCCCAGCCTGTCTCTCCTTCCTCTCTGCTCTCATTTTGTGTTGGTCTATGCGTGCCCTCGGGCCGCAGGGCGCATGCGCCCGTGGGAGGACAGCCTTGTGGGTCTGCCCTCTCCTTCCACCTTCAAGTGGGTTCTGGGTCCAGCCGGGCGCTCAGGCCTGCGCCAGGCCTTGCCCCTCCCGCCTCTCCCTGGGCTTCTTTTTTTAAACATAGGCAGCCAGGACCATGCTAAATCCCCACCCCCTCCCGCCTGTCCCTGGGCCCACGGGCTCTTCTCTGGACCTGAGAAGCTCGTCACCCTCCTGTTACAGCCAGCTCAGGGCTCAGCCTGGTCTCTAGCTTCCTTCCCCTTCTGCAGCCGAGTTATCTGGTAACTAAGACGCCAAGACACCATCTTTCCTTCCTGGTTTCTACTCCGGGCTCCAAGCGGCTTTGTGTTCTTTCCTGTGGCGCTTCATCTTTGCATTATCTACCATTGAAGTCTAAATCATCAGGACTTTACTTTGGAAACACTAAGAAAAAAGCCAAGAGCTGCTTGCCTGGCCGCAGCTGCTGGCTGGTGGTCTTGGTGATATTCTAGAGGCAGGACCCCTATGCCTGGAGCTGCCTCTAGTCAACACACTTCTCCAGGCTGCCCCCAGAGCCGGCCTTGAGCCCCCTAGACCTCAGGCAGCCCCCCAGACCTCAGGCAGCCCCCCCAGACCTCAGGCAGCCCCCTAGACCTCAGGTAGTCATCCCCCTAGACCTCAGGCAGCCCCCCTAGACCTCAGGCCCCTAGACCTCAGGTAGTCATCCCCCTAGACCTCAGGTAGTCATCCCCCTAGACCTCAGGCAGCCCCCTAGACCTCAGGCAGCCCCCCAGACCTCAGGCAGCCCCCCCAGACCTCAGGCAGCCCCCCAGACCTCAGGCAGCCCCCTACCTCAGGCAGCCCCTAGACCTCAGGTAGCCTCATCCCCCTAGACCCTCAGGCCGCCCCCCCTAGACCTCAGGCAGCCCCCCTTAGACCTCAGGCAGCCCCCTAGACCTCACTCAGGCAGCCCCCCTTAGACCTCAGGCAGCCCCCCAAGACCTCAGGCAGCCCCCTAGACCTCACTCAGGCAGCCCCCCTAGACCTCAGCCCCCTAGACCTCAGGCAGCCCCCCAGACCTCAGGCAGCCCCCTAGACCTCAGGTGGTCCCCCTAGACCTCAGCCCCCTAGACCTCAGGCAGCCCCCCTAGACCAGCCCCTAGACCTCAGGCATGCCCCCTAGACCTCAGCAGCCCCCCTAGACCTCAGGCAGCCCCCCCTAGACCTCAGGCCCCTAGACCTCAGGCAGCCCCCCAGACCTCAGGCAGCCCCCCCTAGACCTCAGGCAGCCCCCCTAGACCTCAGGCCCCTTAGACCTCAGGCAGCCCCCTAGACCTCAGGCAGCCCCCTAGACCTCAAGCAGCCCCCCACCTACGAGGTGTGCCAGGTTGCCCCCAGAGCCAGCCTGTGCCCCCACAGCAGCCCCTGCCTCAGCCAGCGAAGCATGGCGTCCTGAAGGAACCTCTGTCATCTGCTGGGAGGATCCGCCCTTCACACTGACTGTTCTTCAGCAGCACGTGTTTCTTTTGACACAGCGGCCGCGCCTTGCCATTGCTTTATTTTATTGTGTATTTGAGATCTGAGAGAAGGGGAGGGGGGGGTGCTGCATGCGGTGGCTCATGGGTGGGTCAGAGGCAACTTTCTGGAGTTCTTCTCATCATGGCGTTCTGGAATCACAGTCAGGTCGGCAGGTCCGTGAACAGGCGCCTTCCTTCCTGAGCATCCGTGGCCCTCACTCCCTGCGTTGTCGTCCTCCTGAGCCAGCCCTTGCTGGTCAGTGAGTTGTTAATTTATTCCTTTAGTGCATGTAAATACATGTGCATGCGTGAACGAGTATGCGTGACTGGTGAGTGTGACTGTGTGAGCGCATGCATGAGTGTGTGCTTGTGTGTGTGATGGTGAGTAATGTATGTGTGCATGTGTATGTTACTGTGAGTACATGCATGTGTGTGCATGTGTATGTTACTGTGAGTACATGCATTGTGTGCATGTGTATGTTACTGTGAGTACATGCATGTGTGCATGTGTATATTACTGTGAGTATATGCATGTGTGTGCCTGTGTATGTTACTGTGAGTACATGCATGTGTGTGCATGTGTATGTTACTGTGAGTATATGCATGTGTGTGCATGTGTATGTTACTGTGAGAGTACATGGATGTGTGTGCATGTGTATGCTACGGTGAGTACATGGATGTGTGTGCATGTGTATGTTGTGAGTACATGCATGTGTGCATATGTGTGCATGTGTATGTTTCTGTGAGTACATGCATGTGTGTGCATGTGTATGTTGTGAGTACATGCATGTGTGTGCATATGTATGTTTCTGTGAGTACATGCATGTGTGCATGTGTATGTTACTGTGAATATATGCATGTGTGCATGTGTATGTTTCTGTGAGTACATGCATGTGTGCATGTGTATGTTTCTGTGAGTACATGCATGTGTGCATGTGTATGTTTCTGTGAGTATATGCATGTGTGTGCGCGTGTGTGCATGTGTGACCATGAGCCGTGCATACATGACTGTGAGTTCTGCGTGTGTGTGCATGCCTGATCATGTACTGTGTGTGTGTGTGACTGTGAGCCGTGCGTGCATGATCATGAGCTCTGCATGCATGATGTGAGTGGTGCATGCTTGCAGGCAGATGCGTCGCTTGCCACCAGGCTGTCCGCTTATGGGCCGAGCAGCCCTGGGTGCAGCTGAAGGTAAGGAGCGGCCAGGATGACTCATGCTGGGTGGGCCCAGGGCAGCCCGGGAGGCGTCCGGGTCCTGGTGGATAGAGCAGGACAGATTCCTGTGGAAGTCCACCCTGCCCTGTAGGCTCTTTGGATCAAACAAATGTTTCTGTAAAATGAAGATAGAAAACGTTATTTTTCTCACCACCACAATTTAAAGAAAGACCTGGGACTGGTGGTGTGCTTCTGAGCTCAGCACTCTGGGAGCCGGAGGCAGGGCTCGGGGCCAGCCGCGCCAAGCTGGGGGCCACGGACACAGGAGACTCTGCCTCGTACTTAATGCAACAAAAAAAGCAAAGATCTGGGCTTCCGATTGTGCGCGTGTTCTTGCAGAGACGCTCAAGCTGGAGCAAGAAGAGGCCGAGACTGGAAGTCCCTCTCCCCTCCCTCCCTCCCTCTGCCCTCCCTCCCTCCCTCTCCCTTCCCTCCCTCCTTTTCCTTTTTCCTAGAGGAGGGTCTCACTTCAGAGCCCGGGCTGACCCCGCTGCTTCCTGGGATGACACATGGGCTTCGCCTTCCCCAGCGGACGAAGCAAACCTGTGTCAAGTTCCCACCAAGTATAAGGATGTGCCCTGTATGTGTGTGTGTGGGGAGAACCTGCGGGCCCCCCACAGCAGCCCTGGCCCACATGGAATGCGGCTCAGCCGGAGGGGCGCCTGCCTAGCAGACCCCAGGCCCTGGCTCCGTCCAGCAGCGCCTAGAAGGCCCCAGGGCTGCTGGTCAGCTGGGACACAGCAAAGCCCATCACTAAAACAGAGTGGTAAGACAGAGTAGGGCCAATGAGACGGCTCAGCGGGCAAAGGTGTCCGTGTTCAGACCTGATGATCTGAGTTTGATCTCCGGAATCCTTATCGTGGGAGGCAAGAACAGGCTTGTGCGTGCCGACCTCCGGATGGCACCGGAGGCTGTGCTGTGCCTCCCCTCGCCTCTCTCTGGCTCGTCTAAATAATTAAGCACGTAAATAAATACTTGAAAGAGTCAAGCATGCAGTGAGCTGGAGAGGAAAGAGGAGTGGAGCCCCGCCCCCCATCACACTGGCCACTTGCTGACATGATGCTAGCGCAGAGTTAACCAGGCCCTGTTGTTCAGGTAATTTTGCCTGTGGCTTTGTGTGCAGGATTTGAACTCAGGCATGTGAGGAAGGGCTCCATGGACCCCAGCCCCTGCATTTTGCTTTTTACATTTTTAAAATTTAGGGTACTGGGAAATTTGAAGTTGGTTGTGGTCATGCAAATATAAAATCCCACCACAGTGGAAGGGGAGGCAGGAGTGGGAGGTCCTAGTGTGCGCATAACATGCGCCACGCCCTCGCTCCTTTCCCTCCTTTCTTTGTTTTCCTTCCTTTCCACCCTCCCCCTCTCTTTTCTTTCTCTCTCTCATTTCTCTCTCTATTTCTTTCTTTCTTCCTTTCTCTCTTTCTTTTTCTTTCCTCCTTCCCTCTCCTTCCCTTTCTTTCCCTCTTCTCTCTCTCTCTCTCTCTCCCTCTCTTTCCTTCACCCCTGTACCAGGCCTTGTGCTGTACCAAGAACTCCACCTCAGAGCACCCTCTGGGGACCCGGAGCTGTGCTGGCGCTGGGGAGCCAACTTGACCCCGCAGCCCCATCACCGCTTGGAGCTGGGCTGGAGGCCCCAGAGTTCCAGCCCCCTCCCCAACACACTCCTCATCTCTGCACACTAAGCTCGTCTGGGGAGTCTCTTGGAGAGACTTTGATCTCTTTATCTCAAAGGCACAAATGTAGCGCAGCCTGCTGTGGGCGTGGCTGTGGCTTTGGGGGATCCTGGCTTCCAGCAAACTCCATTCCTACCAGACATGCGGAGCAAGACCCTAGGGACCCAGAGCAGGGGGAGGGAGGCGTCCAGGGAAGGAAGCGGCACCACATCCTACGAAGACCCCTGGACAGGGCTGGGGGCCTGTCCCTGGGCATGCGAGGGGGCTAGCCGGCCTGGTGGCGTCCTGTACCCCCATACTCTGGAAGGACAGGCAGGTCACAGTATCCACAGAGGTGCCAGACAGCATGTCCGTGCAAGAATGTGGACTCACTGAACAGGCTGAAGACGTCGGGCAGGGCCTGCGGACCTCGGGGTCCACTGGTCTTGTTCAGGAGCTACATTGGCATAGCAGCCCCCATCTGGTGCCAAATGTACTAAACCAACTTCCTCCATCTTCTCCACCTGCCCAGGCACTAGTCTCACTCACCACTGTGGGGTACTTCTTAGCTGTCAATTACCCACGTCCTGCAGGCTTGCTCAGGGCTTAACCCAACTACCAATTCTTTACAAAGGTAAAGGGTGTGAGCCTAAGTTTGTCACCTTTGGCTAATTTAACTATTACCCCTTGTCAACTTGACACCAAACACATTACTTTTAAACTGTAACCTTTCAAACATTGTCCCTGTAGATGTAACATCTGTGTGCGTGTGTGCGCGCGTGTGCGCGCGTGTGTGTGTATCAGAGGGCACTGTGAGTTGCCTGTGGAGGCCCAAGGGTGACTTCAGGAATCATTCTGAATCCTTGGGATTTCCCAGACTCTCCTTCTGTGGCCAGAAGTACAGGCCTCTGCCAGTCTACCTGGAGTTTTTATGTAGCACTAGAATCTGAACTCAGGTCATCCAGCTTTTGAGGCAGAGACTTGACCCATGAGCCATCTCTCCATCCCTGATTTAATGTAACCTTAAAGGTTCTCAAAGTCCAACATTAAAAAGTTCTTAGATGGGGGGAGGGAGGGAACTGGTAAAAAAATTTTAAAATGTATAATTACATTTTTAATAAAATTTAAAAAAAAGTTCTTAGATTCCAGTTTTAAAATGTTCAGTCATTAACAGTTCCGTTCCAACATTTTAAGACTTCAAGGTCTCTTTTTAAAAAGTCCAAAATCTCTTATCTGTAACATTCTGTCAAATTAAAACAAGTTAAATACGTCAGCGCGGAGTAAACACTAAAATGGAAGCATGAGACAGAGCAAGAACATATCACATTAAGATGACGCCGGGCAAGCAGGCAACCTAAATGCCACATCCTGCAATTCAGTGGTGCCCTTGGTGCTCAACATGTAGTCACAACCACACGAAGACCCCGGGCCCCACACACACCTCCCCCCACACCCAGACCTCTTCACAGCTCGAAGTGCACAGGCGTCTCTCTGGACCAGTTTTTTACCGCAACTGACCAAAGTAGTGTATCGGTGGCCCAGGAACGCTGAGCCCCACCTGCACCCAAACTCTCCCCAGCCCAAGGCTCGGGGAACCTTGCGGGAGAGGGGGCAGTGAGACTGTAAGACCCTAAAGACGGTGTCAGCACGAGTGTGTGTGCGTGTGTGTGCGTGTGTGTATGTATGTATGTGTGTGTAGAGCCACGGGCGAATTCCGGAACCACCATGGACGCCTCCACCTCTTCCTTGTTTACTCTGCCCTGGGATTCACAGGCTCCGCCCTACCAGGACCAGAAGCGCAGGCCGTCCCCGCTTCCGCCCGGCGTCTATACCTGGGGTCTAGGATCCGAACTCAGGACCTTCCGCCTGCAAGGCAGAGGCTTCACCCCTGAGCCACCTCTCCAGCCCCAGTTCCAGTTCCAGTTCTTAGTCCAGCTGGGCAGTTGCTCACGGCACCAGCAGGGCCCGAGGGAGCAGGCCGCAGGCACAGGATTGCTAAGAGAGGGGCCGGCCTCGCTGGCCAGAACGCACGTCTGTCCAGACGGGTGGAAGAACCAGCACTGAACCAGGCAGCAGGATGGACCTGGGGGGGCGGGTCCACTGATCTTACCAGCTCGGCTCTAGAGCTGAAGGTCAGACTTTTCTGAGGTGGCTTCCTCCATCTCACCACTCTGAGCCGGTCTTATGCATCAGTGAGATAATCTCCTGCAGGCTTACTCAGGACTCATAATCTGCAGGCTTGCTCAGGACTCATAATCTCCTGCAGGCTTGCTCAGGACTCAACCGGTAATTCTCTACAAACGTGCCCAGAGCATGATCAGGTTGCCACCTGCAGCTAACTCCCCCTAGCATGGTGGGGAGCCTGAGGCCGGCCTGGGATGCACAGCCAGATCCTGCACAGTCACCCCAACAGTAAGACAAACATAGAAGGGGCTTGGGAGCAGCTTGGCTACTAGCGAGCCCATGCCAGAGAGAGCCCCATTTGAAAAAAGATGGATGGCGACTGAGGGACGACCCTCGTGCCCTCGACCTCCACACGCGTGCAACACACAGAAACACACGTGCAGCACACACAGGAACGGGTGTGCATGAACACATGCACATACTAAGAAATAAAAGCACAAGTCTGATGGGCTGGGGACACAGTTCAGTAGCAGACCCTTGAGTGACATGCGCGATGCCCCCACTCCAGGCCAAGTGCCGCCAAATATCCGATGAGTGACCAGCCGAGAGGGACGGAGCCAGCAGGGCCTCACCCGGCCTGAAGGCGGTTGGCTCACTGTGCGGCTGCCCCACCGACCTGGCCTCCCTCACGGGACAGAGACGTGGAAAGGGATTGAACGTTTTGAGTCTGATAATTCACAAAGCACAAAAATTTAATTGCGGTGCAATAAAGTATCTGAAGTCGGGACTGGGGAGATGGCTCAGGGGCTGAGACCCTGTCTCACAAGAAGGTCCTGAGTTCGGATCCCAGTTGGAAATGGCGGTGGTCTACACTTCCAGCCCGGGGGGATGGAGCCTGGGAAATCCCAGAGGAAAGTAAAAAGGAGGTAAAAGCAATCCAGGATGATTCCTGAAATCACCTTTGGTCCTCCACAGAGACAGACACACAGTGCCCTCTGACACACACACACATGCACACAGATAAAATAAAAGTTAAAAAAAGGGGCTGGAGAGGTGGCTCAGGGGTTAAGCCTCTGCCTTGCAGGCGGAAGGTCCTGAGTTCGGATCCTAGACCCCACGTATAGACCCCAGGCGGAAGCAGGGGCGGCCTGCGTTTCTGGTCCTGGTAGGGCGGAGCCTGTGAATCCCGGGGCAGAGTAAACAAGGAGGAGGTGGAGGCGTCCATGGTGGTTCCCGAATTCACCCGTGGTTCTACACACACACAGACACACACACGCGCGTGCGCTCACACATACACACACGCTCACACACGCAAACACGCACAATTGAATGAATAATAAATAAAAATTTTAAAAAAAGTTTAAAAAAATGTTGGGCTGGAACGTCCCTAAGGAAACAGATCAAGGGGGCTGGAGAGATGGCTCAGAAGTTAAGACTTGGTCTCGCAAAGAGAAGGTCCTGCGTTTGGACCCCAGGTCCCAGGTAAAAGTGCCAGGCGGGAAGTGGGATGGCAGCAGCTGCATTTCTGACCAGGGCAGAGTGGGAAATCCTGGAGAAAGTAAAAAGGAGGTAGAAGCAATCCAAGATGATTCCCGAAATTACTCTTGGGCCTCCCCAGGGACACACAGTGCCCTCTGATACACAAACACTCACACATAAACAAACAAACAAACAAATAAATAAAGTTTGCAAAAAAAACCCCAAATGTCTACGGAGGACTAGCATGGCTCCAGGAATGTAATCCCCAGAGCTAGCCCTGAGTCCAAAGGTTTTCCCTGATACGCGATGTGGTCACATGCACCGGCTTCTCTCTCTCTCTCTCTCTCTCTCTCTCTTTCTCTCTCTCTCTCTCAAATAAATAAATAAGCAAAATATTGGGGGGGTACAGCCCAGTGTGGGGGTGCAGACTGAGGAGGCTCATGAAAAATGAGGTGGATGGGGCCTGAGGATCAACATCCAAGGCTGAACTTGGCCTCCATGCACTCACACACATGCTCAGAGCATGTACACATGCATGGCGTGTGGTGTGTACACACATGCACGCCTGTGCACAGTATGCACATGTGCACAACACAATGCATACATACTATGTGCACATGTATAGCGTACACACAATTATGTGCAGTGCACACAGCACATACACTGCACACGTGAAGTATACACGTTTATGCACACACAATATGCAGACACACATGCATGCACACACAGCACATACACTTTGCACACATGCAGTATACACGTTTATACACACACAATATGCAGACACACATGCATGCACACAGCACATACACTTTGCACGCATGCAGTATACACGTTTATGCACACACAATATGCAGACACACATGCATGCACACAGCACATACACTTTGCACGCATGCAGTATACATGTTCCAGCACACAATATGCAGACACAGCACACGCATGTAGCACACATGCACACAGCACATAACACTTTGCACATACACAGTATATACATGCATGCGCATAGTATGCACATACCTGCACACACCAGCCGCTCGCATGGTGTGTGTCTGTCTAACATGCAGGAAGTCCTGGTTTCCACCCGCTAAACGGAAGCAACTGAGCAAGCAGGCGTCCCAGCACGGGAGGCAGAGGCAGGAAGACCACGGCAGGCTCAAGGCCCCCCGGGCCACTAGCAAACCCTGTATGCGCAAAAATTAAAAACTATCTAGCTCCTCTCCACTCATTCTCGCCATCCCAGCACTTGGAAGGGGGAGCCAGGAGTTCAAGGTCTGGGCCAGCCTGGGCTACATGAGACCCCTGTCTAACCAAATAAAACACACCCACACTCCTTCAGGCCAGGCTTGGTGAGGTCCGAAATCCCAGCGGTCAGGGGCTGGGCCCCTGGGGTACTCCCAGTCAGAGCCTGTGAAACCAAACCAAACCAAAACACTACTTTGGATCAAGTTAAAAAAAAAAAAAAAAAGGCCCTTTGCCAGGCCACGTCCGGGTCGCTCATTTGGATGGTTTTCTTGCCGCCTGGCTCCTTTCGGTTTCTTTGACAGCTTAACCCACGCTAGGCTGTATTGGAAGGGCAGGGGTGGGGGGTGGGGGAGCTGGGGGACACAGGAACCCCCAACACAGCAGCAGGCGGGAACCGGGGCAGCCGGGGACCTGCTAAAGCGGCTCACGTGACGGTGCTTGGCTTGGCCGGCTGAGGCCCAGGCTCGGTTTCAAATTCCCGGAGGGAGCGAGTGGCCGTCGGCGGGGTCAGGTGTCTGCAGCCTGTGGTCCCGGGGAGCGGGGCGCGGCCGAGAGGACGCTCCAAGTAGCCCCCTGCCCCCCGCCCGTGTGTCTGCCTGTCCCTCCGGGAGGGACACTGGGGGGGCTTTGCATCCACAGGACGTCCCCCCAAAGCCTCAGCAGAACGGACTGTGGCAGTGGTTTCTGGGCATGCAGGCCTGGCCCTGGTGGGCGTCGGAGACCACCTCCGCAGGGCCGACCACCTCCGCAGGGCCGGCCACCTGGCCCGACGGGGGGACAGCGAGGACGAGGGGGCCACAGCTGACCTCAGGCTGAAATGCAAAACCACAGCTTGGGCCTGTCAGCACAGAGCCTCCCGCCCCTCTGCATTTAGGGTGGTCTGGCCGCCTGCTCCTGGGGCCTCTGCCTCTGCTCCAGGCCAGAGCCTGAACCCGGGAGGTCCAGAGCGATGGAGACAGTTTTGCCTGCTCCTAGTCTTGGGAATCCAGCCTATGTCCCCCAAGTGGACCGTTAAGTCCAGTGACTGAGTCAAAACTACTTTTAAAAAATCATATTTGTTTATTTATGAGAAATGACAACTTTCAGAAACCAGGGCTTTCCTTCCAGGCTCCCAGGGATCGAACTCAGGCCAGCAGGTTTGTGAGCAGTCACCTTTCCCATGTACCTGTATAGTCAGCCCCCTGCATTTATTCTACTTTAGTTATTTGAGACAGGATCTCACTGTGTGCCCAGGCTGCCCCTAACTCAACTCCTCCTGCCTCAGTTTCCAAGTACATGGACTTTAGGAGTGTGCCTTACTTTGACATTTTTCTTTGACTTTATGTCATAGTTAAGCACAGGTGTCAACTTGACTCTTGAGGGTTTGCGCTCTGGGCACAGGTGTAGAGAGTTGATGGTTGAGTTGGGCCCAGAGCAAACCTGAAGGAGATTGTCTAGCTGATGGGGAAGACCCAGCCCCTGGTGGGTGGGATTAGGCCCTGGATAAATCACAGAGAGCTGGTTGAGAGAGGGGGCATTCTTCTGTTCACTTGGCCAGACGTGCTGGTCTGGCAAGTAAGGATCGTCCCTCTCTCAGCCGTTATGCAGTGATGGTGTGGCCAGTTCCCTCGACCCTGGTGTTGGTGCATGCTCTCCCGTCAAGCTGGACTAAGAACTGTAACTGGACTATGGTAAGAAAGTAAACTCCTTGTTCCCTTAAGCTGTGTGATGGTCATTTATCAGCAACCATGCAGGCGGACTGCAACACTTTATATATATAACCTTGATATATGTGTGTGTGTGTGTGTGTGTGTGTGTGTGTGTGTGTGTATAACCTTCAAAAAAGGAATTCATGTATTTTGGGGAGAGAACAGGCTTGCATGTTACCCAGTATGTGGAGATCAGAATAACTTGTGGAAGTCATTCTCTCCTTTTACGTGGTGCTCTGGGGAGCAAACTCAAGCAGCTATAAATTGGTTCACTGGGAAGAAGGGCTGCGGCCAAAGCTGGTGCCCCGGGTTCCACGTCCTACCTGGTGGATGGAGACCCCTGGCGCCTTCAGTTGTCCTCTGCCCTCCACCCATGAGCCTGGCATCCTCTCGTCTAGTAAATGCCTGTGTGCGTGCAGCCACGCATGAGCGCAAAATAGTAAAAACTACAATTTAAAAGCTGCCTTTGTGGTAGCGGCTTGCGGTGCTAGATGTGCACAGAGCTGAACGGAAACAGTGAACGTCTTGGGCCGAGCGCACCCCAGCTCTCCGCGGTTAATATTAGCGCTCAGCTGCCAGTACCGCGGCTATTCCAGCTCCCTCCTGGAAACCCGAAACCCGCCAGGAGACATGGAAGAGGAGACTGATTTTGTGAGCATTCCCACATTTTCTGTGTCAGAAATTATGAAATCGGGTTGGGGATGTGGGTCACGTGGCAGAGTGCTGCCTGCCTGTCTGCCGAGCCCTGGCTTCACCCACGGGGAGCCCCAGGATAGAACGCCGGGCACCCTGGCACCCTCCCCCATCTCCCAGCCCCCCAGGGTATTTTAAGTACCAACTTTGTTAACGCTGTAAAACCATAAAAGATGTTGGCGCAGCTGCTGTGACTGTGTGATCGCGCCATGCGGAGACTCCGTCCGCCGGTTCATCCCAAGGAAGCGCGGAGTGTTCAAGGTTGACTGGGGCGGTGGGAGGCTGACACCCCACTGTCTAGCAGGAGGGTCGCCATGCTTGCCTCTGTGCAGAAAGTAACTGAGGCAGTTTCCAGCAGCCGCGCTGGGACCACCATCCCCCACTGCTGGGGTTACCCTGGAGGGCCGCCGCGACTCCAATCCTCCAGAGATGAGCGCTCCACTTCCCCAACCCTCTGCTTATGAAAAGCTATGGAGAAGAGTCCTCCGCAGCAGATAAGCTGCACTTCAGGTGGGCACGCGATCCCCTGGACTGGGTGGGCACGCGATCCCCTGGGCTGGGCCCCAGCGTGAGCTAACCAGAGGAGGAGCCATCCATTCCCCCTGCCTAAGTGTGCAAATCCACGGGACCCCGCATCCATCTTTGGCGCCGGCCCCTCATGGCCCTCCAGTCTGGATTCTGAGTTCTTTTCCAGCTCCTTGGCCCTCATGGATTCCGTGCCTGGAGTCTATGAGTTGTGTAGGGTGCCAAGCCCCTCACGGTACTCCGCGTCCATGAGTTCCGTTCTTTCTCTCCTTTAAAAACTCTGCCTTATTTTAATCCTCTTCGCGTATTCTGATTTCAGTCTTTGACTCCGAACACAAGAACCGGGAGACAAACAGACTCCCGGAGGATCACCCCGTTACATAATGGGCGGGAAGGCAGCGGCTCTGTCCTGCTTGCGAGGCGCTGGGCCTTCCGCACACCGGCAGGGCCTCGTGCCAGCGCGCCGTGTGCCCGCCTGTTCTGTGAGATGCCTTGGGCACTGGGCAGCGGCTTGGCGGAGTCGGTGGCTTTCGGCGGTGAATTGTTAGTGAGGTGAATTAATGAGGTTTCCACGTCGCTGTCACGGTGGCCACTTGTTCCTTTGGAGGGGACACGGAAGGTGGACAGCAGTGGCCAGGCCAGCCAGGAATCGTGCCCCCTTGCATTCCGCTACGCACCTAAGCATCACTTCTGATGGGCGATGAAGAGAAGCGAGAAGCGCAGAAGTCAAGCGTCTGAAGATGCCTGTGAAAAAGCAAAACGCAAGATTGGGGTGTGGCCGGCAGGGCGCCCCAGCGCAGGACCCTGAGTCCCCCCCAGCCCACGTGAACCAGACATACAGCTGTGAGCCCAGCAGCGGGGACAGAAGGGTCAGAGCTCCAGGTCACCCTTGCTGCTGTAATTGGTTCAAGGCTAGCCTGGGCTGCAAGAGGTGGGGGAGGGGAAAAGATAGGTAAATAGGTAGGTAGACAGGTAGAGAGAGATAGATGATAGATACATAGATGTATAGATTGGTAGAGATAGAAAGTTGATAGGTAAATAGGTAGAGATAGATGGATAGATAGATGATATAGATAGATGATATAGATAGATGACAGATATAGATGATAGGTAGATGATATAGGTAGGTAGATGATATAGGTAGGTAGATGATATAGGTAGGTAGATGATATAGGTAGATGATAGGTAGATAGATGATAGGTAGATAGATGATAGGTAGATAGATGATAGGTAGATAGATGATAGGTAGATAGATGATAGGTAGATAGAT
Organism: Typhlomys cinereus; assembly: GCA_023101885.1. Classification (NCBI taxonomy): domain Eukaryota; kingdom Metazoa; phylum Chordata; class Mammalia; order Rodentia; family Platacanthomyidae; genus Typhlomys; species Typhlomys cinereus. Next base: position 240,973 of record JALPQD010000738.1, on the reverse strand, counting down.
GATAGGTAGATAGATGATAGGTAGATAGATGATAGGTAGATAGGTAGATAGATGATAGGTAGATAGGTAGATAGATGATAGGTAGATAGGTAGATAGATGATAGGTAGATAGATGATAGATAGATGATAGGTAGATAGATGATAGATAGATGATAGGTAGATAGATGATAGATAGATGATAGATAGATGATAGATAGATGATAGATAGATGATAGATAGATGATAGATAGATGATAGATAGATGATAGATAGATGATAGATGATAGATAGATGATAGATGATAGATAGATGATAGATGATAGATAGATGATAGATAGATGATAGATAGATGATAGATGATAGATGATAGATGATAGATGATAGATGATAGATAGATGATAGATGATAGATAGATGATAGATGATAGATAGATGATAGATGATAGATAGATGATAGATAGATGATAGATGATAGATAGATGATAGATAGATAGATAGATAGATAGATAGATAGATAGATAGATAGATATAAAGAAGCACCAGATAGATGATAGATACAAAGAAGCACCTTATGTCCACTGGGTCCTCTTCAGAACCAGGCCAGTGCACAGGACACCCTGTCCAGCTTTTGACACTTGGGCAACACTTGCTACTAAGGAGGAGGAGAAGCTCTTTCAGTGGAGACTTCTGGAAGTCCCCTTGGGAACTGTGACCTGCTTCCGGGGCACCAGCTCAGGCCTTGGCCTCGGAGGCCGAGGACCAAGCAGATTGAGCTCTGGGTGAGTGAGTGGGTACCATGGAGATCTCCATGTCTTCCTGCATGGGCTTCTAGAATATTCTTAGACAATTGGGGGCCCAAATGAGGAGGAGGATACGCTTAGTTTTTACTGGAGAGATGTAGCTCTGAGGTGAGTAGGAACGTGCTCGAATGGCATGTGTGAGGCCAGGTTCACTTCACCCCAGAAAACAGGAGACGTGGAATCCTAGTACTCATGAGGCACAGGTTCGAGACCAGCCTGGGCTACAGAGTGACATCTTGCCTCAAACGTACAGGAGGAAGAGGAAGAGGAGAGTCAGGAAGAGGAGGAGGAAAAGGAGAAAGGGGAGGAGGAGGAGGAGAGGCAGCCTCCCACCCTTTGCCCTCTTCAAACCTTGTTTTCTAAAGTTACAAAATGCTGCTGAGTCTGAGAAGCCCACAGTGGCTGTGCTAGTGAGATGCCGACTTGACAACTGGGGGCTGAGCTCTGGGCACATCTGGGCAGAGCTGATAGTCGAGGCAAGCCCTGAGCAGGCCCGTGGGAGATTGACTGACGTGAGAAGCCCCAGCCAGGGGCGGGTGCGACCGCCCAGGGCAGGAGCTGGGACTTAGGCGAACTTCAGGCATGCTGCAGTCTGTTGGCAGGCAGGCAGTCTGACAGATGAGGCCGCCCCTCTGTCAGCAATCCCCGTGCATAGGGTGCGGCCAGCTCCCTCGGCCGCTGGCGTTGGTGCGAGCCTCCTGCCCAGGTGGACTAAGACGGCCAAGAGGAGCGCGAGCAAGCATAGAACCCCTTTGTTCCCCAAGTGTCGTGAGTTCTCAGCAGCACGCAGACAGACCCCGATACCCTCCACGCAGAGCAGTCCAGAGACAGCGGCGGAGGCCCCCTCCTCCAGCCCCCCCATGCAGTGGGAAAAGAAACCAACATAGGTGCCTCCCTCGCTCTGTCCAGGCAACGGACGGGAAATGACCCTTCCTGGCTCAGAGGGGGCTCAGCACCCTCCCGGCGCAGGGAGAGCCCACCGTGGCCCAACCAGCTCGAGGGTCCCTGCCCAGAGTAGCCAGAGGAACCACAGGGCCACCGACCCCTCCCGGAGGGAGCCCTACAGGCTTCCTGGACCCCACGGCTGGGGCTTCGGTGGTCGCTGACCCAGGCTTCCTGCGCCCCCAGTGACGGCAGAATGCCCCCCCAGGCCGCGCCTCCTCCCACACAGAGCAACGTTTCCCACTTGGTATCACTTGTCCGCTGTGTCTTGCTCCTGGTCACCTGGCATCTGTCAGTGGGTGCCCAATGGGACACCAGGCTCAGGGGACCCCAGGGACATGTGTGTAAGTGACCTGTCCCTGCGGCAGGCTCCTCGCTCACGGAGTCCCCCCTCCACCTCAGCTGCCCCCCACTTCTTCCACAGTTCCCAAAGGTGACATATCTGGCTTTGCCTCTGGTCCTCCCTCTTCTGGTGCAGGGCAGCCACAGGCCCACACCCTGCCCTTGGCCTTGGCCTAAGGTGTCAGGGTGAAGAGAACAATCGCCAGCAGCCGCCTGTCCTCTCTGGCTGGCCGCCCATCAGTCGATGACGCATAAACAGAACTCCAAAATCCCAGACCCCCTCCTGCCTGCCCCTCCTCCCTCGTCCTTGGCCCCTCCTCCCTCCTGCCTGACCCCTCCTCCCTCCTGCCTGACCCCTCCTCCCTCCTGCCTGACCCCTCCTCCCTCATCCTTGGCCCCTCCTCCCTCCTGCCTGACCCCTCCTCCCTCCTGCCTGACCCCTCCTCCCTCCTGCCTGACCCCTCCTCCCTCCTCCCTCCTGCCTGACCCCTCCTCCCTCCTCCCTCCTGCCTGACCCCCCCTCCCCCCTGCCTCGCCCCCTCCTCCCTTGTCCCTGGCCCCTCCTCCCTCCTGCCTGGCCCCCTCCTCCTTCCTGCCTAGACCCCTCCTCCCTCCTCCCTCCTGCCTGGCCCCCTCCTCCCTCCTCCCTCCTGCCTGGCCCCCTCCTCCTTCATGCCTAGACCCCTCCTCCGTCCTCCCTCCTGCCTGGCCCCCTCCTTCGTCCTCCCTCCTGCCTGGCCCCTCCTCCCTCCTGCCTGGCCCCCTCCTCCCTCTTCCCTGGCCCCCTCCTCCGTCCTCCCTCCTGCCTGGCCCCTCTCCGTCCTCCCTCCTGCCTGGCCCCTCCTCCCTCCTGCCTGGCCCCTCCTCCCTCTTCCCTGGCCCCCTCCTCCCTCTTCCCTGGCCCCCTCCTCCTTTCTGCCTAGACCCCTCCTCCCTCCTCCTCCTGCCTGGCCCCCTCCTCCCTCCTCCGTCCTCCCTCCTGCCTGGCCCCTCCTCCCTCTGCCTGGCCCCTCCTCCCTCCTCCCTCCTGCCTGGCCCCCTCCTCCCTTGTCCCTGGCCCCCTCCTCCCTCCTGCCTGGCCCCTCCTCCCTCCTGCCTGGCCCACTCCTCCCTCTTCCCTGGCCCCCTCCTCCGTCCTCCCTGGCCCCCTCCTCCTTTCTGCCTAGACCCCTCCTCCGTCCTCCCTCCTGCCTGGCCCCCTCCTCCGTCCTCCCTCCTGCCTGGCCCCTCCTCCCTCCTGCCTGGCCCCCTCCTCCCTCTTCCCTGGCCCCCTCCTCCCTCTTCCCTGGCCCCCTCCTCCGTCCTCCCTCATGCCTGGCCCCCTCCTCCCTCTTCCCTGGCCCCCTCCTCCCTCTTCCCTGGCCCCCTCCTCCGTCCTCCCTCCTGCCTGGCCCCCTCCTCCATCCTCCCTCCTGCCTGGCCCTCCCCCAGCTTCTCCCTGACATGCTTCTATTACACACTCAGGAAACACAGTCTGGCACATTTGATGTCTTCCTCGCTCCATGAGCGTTTCTTCTGTCCACCGACACGAGCCCAAGACTTCTGGGCCGCCCTAGCTCCCTGGGGGATGAATTGGGAGGTGTTCTGCTCTTGAACCCAGAGCCTGCAGGGGCCCTGACTCTTCCTATAGGCTTCTCAGGTCCTTGCACGGTGGCCTGTGCTTGCAATCCAGCGCTGGGGGGGTGGAATTGGGCAGGTCTCAGGTGGCTGTGTGCTGGGGCAAGTGTCAGACAGACAAGCCTTCGCCCACTGAGAAAATGAAGAGAGCGTCGCACCGTCCCTGGTGAATCTGTCCTCAAAAATCCTACCTTAGGGGCTGGGGAGATGGCTCAGCGGACATCAGGTGTAACACAAGCAGAAGAAAGGACCTGAGTTCAGATCTCCACATCCTACTTCTAATAGGCTGGTGGGCGTAGCAGCCCACTCATAATCCCAGCCCCAGGAGGCAAAGCCTGGGAACCCCAGAGCAAGCTGGCCAGCCCAGCCCGGTGAGTGTGGCCAGAGACCCAGGCTCACAAGGGACGGATGAAGTAGGCAGGTGACTGAGCATGGTGCCCACTACCCCTGCGGCCTCACACACGCACTCACCAGCCACCCACCAGCCACCCACAGGCCAACGCGTGTGGCACAAGGACCCCGTCCACGTGAAAATTAAAAAAGAAATCTCCCCTGGCTACATAGGGAGTTTGAGTTTGAGGTGAGACTGTCTCGAAAAGCGAAAATAAATAAGCAAATAAAATTAACAAGCACCTGCCCGTCCTGGTGCTACACGTGTAGCGCCCGCTCCTTCTCTCCTCCAACGAACGGCCACAATCCTCAAAAAAAAAGACGCGATCCCAGTGTGATCTTGCAGGGTTTTGCTTGGCAGCCATGAAATAAAGACGAGGTGCTGGCCTGGCCCCTGAGGTGAGGACTCAACCCGCAGTCAGGGAGGACGGCCACAGCATCCGGGACAGCAATGCCAGGATGGACCCCCAATAGGGGGAATGTTTGGGGTCAGGAGACGGGAGGTGGGCAGCTGCTCACATCTGGCTTGTTTTCGCTAAGCGTGTCACCCGTTCAAGATGGGCACAAACACTTTGGGCAAAAGCAGACAAAACGACGGCCTCGTCTCGCTCAGGCTGCCCGCACACTGCGTCCCTTTCTGTCACTGCGGGGCGGCCCCTCTGCCCCTCCCAGCCTCTGGGGCAGTGGGTCAGACACGCCCAGCATGCGTCCCTCCTCATCCCACCAGGAAACGAGTCAGCCAGGACTCACCCTTTTCCAGAACACTCTAGAAAAGCTCTATCGGAGCCTGCAGGACACCCGTGCCCCTTTCCCCAGAGCTGCCCTCTCTGTCCCGGTCCAGCCAGACTGCCTGCTGGGCTCGTCCACTCCAGATAAAACAAAACCCAAAGGGAAGGTGGGCACAAGCGCCCCAGCCCCTGGCTGCTCACCTCCCCCCAGCAAGAAGGTCCAAGTGTGAAATTCTACAGCGAAAATCCACTCGGCTTATTAACAACGAATGCAGGCCCTTGGTTCCATTGCACCAATGCCGGTTGGTTAGGAGTGGCGGTGCCCGTAAAATATATCCTTTGAAGTCAGTGCTGCGAAGACCCCACAGGGGTGTCTGTTTTCCTGACAGTCTGGTCGCTCACAAGGTTCAATTCTGCGTTCTGTGAGCCGGAGAGGAAACGAGGCCACATCCACCACCGCGGAGCCGGGACAGGAAGCCAAGCAGAGACCCGGCTTCCTCTGGGCCTCCGCTGCTGGGGCATCAGGACGTTGCTGGCCGCAGGGCCCGTCAGCGCGGCCTGCTTTGCGTGTTTAGCCGGCGGTCCCTGTGGTCAGTACGGGCTATGGTTGAATGGTTTCATGCTATGCGTGGGTTACTGTCCATACCTGGGCTGCCCAGGGCCGAACTCAGGTTGCCAGGCTTGTGGGCAGGCATCTTGCAGGGCAAATTTGAGAGAGGGGGGGGGCATGCCAAGTGCACAGGTAGGTGGCGGTCAGAGGGCAGCTTCTGGAGTCAGTTCTCCCTCACCATGTGGGATCCTGGGCCTGAACCAGGTCTCCAGGTCTGCGGGCGGGCACTGCAGGAGCCCAGCCCCCGAGCCGCCCTGCTTTGTTTTGAGGTCCACTCTGCAAAGCCCCAGCCCAATCACTGTGAGCCAGGGGCTCCTGGCTGGGTTAAGCGCGACTGAAGGACGCCCGGCTCTGCTCTTCCTCCTCTGAGGCTGTGGGCAAGGGTTTGCCCCGCACCACCGCGGCGGGGGGCGGCTGACGGGGTAACGCACACCGCGTCCCGCGTGTTCACTTAGCCGGGGCGGCCGCAGCTTGCGGCTTCCAGCCTGGCTGACGTGCAGGAAATCGGAGCCGGCAGCCAGGTGCGGTCAATGTGCCTCAAAGTGACCTGCGCACACAGGCGTGGGGAGGGGGGGGGCGAGGCCCCAGGCCCCCAGGTGCCTCCTCCCCCGGGTGCTGCCCAGCCCCCAGCAGCACCCTCGGGCCACCCACAGCACAGGCTCCAGGAAGATCCCCCCCCCCCCTGTGTGTGTGTGTGTGTGTGTGTGTGTGTGTGTGTGTGTGTGTCTGCAGCCGCAACAGACGCTCAGTCAAGCTGGAGCCAGAAGCTGCTAGACTGTTCTTGACTCTCAGAAGCCCCGCGCTCCGAGGCAGCTGTGAAAACCTGTCCCAGTGCTGGGGGCTGAGGCAGGAGGGTCGTGAACTCCAGGGCAGGCAAGCTACCAAGACAAGAGCCGGCTAGTGAGAGATGGGCAAGGCTCACACACCCGGTGACCTGAGCCCACCTCCCCACCAGGCGGCCGCTATATTCTGCATCTCCCCCATTATCACTCATGATGTAAGAGGGGAGGCCAGGCGGAGCCAGGAGTGGAGGTCGAGGCCCCCAGCCCACCCTCCCTGCCAGATCTGCTCAGCTTCAGAGTGAATGCGGAGGCCGGCCTTGCTCTGGGGCAGGGCCTGATCGTGTGGGTCCTTTTTCCTTCACGCATGTTCTTTATGTACCGCATGCACAAGTCTGGTATTTACATCGGGTGGAGGATGAGAAGTCCCTCAAGAGTACCGCATTCTCACAGACCCACAGACTTGAGAATACTGGGCACGAGACGGCTCAGTGGGCAAGTGGCAGCTCACAATCCTGGCGACCGGAGCAGCTGCCCTCCTGCCACCTGACTCGCCTCTATGGCACCTGTGCATGTGACGTGGTACATCTCACACTCACTCTCTGGTCCTCCCAGCATGGAAACTTCTAGAGAACAGGGCTTCCATTTACTCCCCACCCCCTGGCTACTCAGTGCCTGACACATATTAGCAGAGGTCACAAATGGCTGGAGAATGGTGGCTTTGTGTCCTGTTCTGAGGCCTCCCGCCGCCCGCCCTCCCTCGCCTCATCTCTAGGTCTGTCTTGGTCTAGGATGGGCTCCATATCCCAGCACTTCTTCACCTGCGAGTCTTCCCTTCTCCTCCACAGGAGCCCAGCCCACCACCCCCATCTAGACTTTGACCTGCTCTGCCTGTGAGCCACCCTCACCTTTGTGCATGAGGTGGGCCAAGCTGCTTCTCCCCAGGCTCCTCAGCTAGGGCCTGAATCTGAGCAGCCCAGATGTGCCCAGGGCGGGGGGGGGAGTTATCTGCTAAAACCCGAGTAGCCGAGGCTGCACACTAACCCTGCCGCCGGGCGCAGGACACAGGTGGGCTAGAGCCGCTGACCTCCTGCTGAAGCTTAGAGGTGATGGCCCCCCTTCCGGGAAGGACCTCACCGCGTTCCATGTAACCAACTGGCCCGGGCCGGAGGCGGCCAAATCCCTCGGCCCAGTTCTCCCAAGTGAGGAGTTCCTGTCGCTACCTTCTCGTGGTTGGATGTGAGTCTGTAAGAAACCACTAGCCAGGGGGTGGAGAGGTGGCTCAGGGGTTGAGCCTCTGCCTTGCAGGTGGAGGGTCCTGAGTTCGGATCCTTGACCCCACGTATAGACGCCGGGCGGAAGCGAGGGCGGCCTGTGCTTCTGGTCCTGGTAGGGCGGAGCCTGTGAATCCCGGGGCAGAGCAAACAAGGAGGTGGAGGCGTCCATGGTGGTTCCCGAATTCACCGGGGTTCTACACACATACACACACACACACACACATACACGCACACAGACATGCCCAATTGAATAAAAAAAAAAAAAAAGAAAGAAACCACTAACCAGTCCCTCACTACTCCTGGGTTTCCAAGGGTCCCTGCAGGTCCCAGGAGCCCCTCACTAGAGCCTGCGTCCCCCCTGCAGGTCCCAGCAGCCCCTCACTAGAGCCTGCGTCCCCCCTGCAGGTGCCAGCAGCCCCTCACTAGAGCCTGCGTCCCCCCTGCAGGTGCCAGCAGCCCCTCACTAGAGCCTGCGTCCCCCCTGCAGGTCCCAGCAGCCCGCAGCCAGAACAGCTGCGGCAGGACAGCTGCGGCAGGACAGCTGCGGCAGGCCAAGCTCACTGCCACTTCAGCCTGTACAGCCAAGCTCGGGTTTCCTCTTGACATTAAATACACACACCGCCTGCCGAGTCCAGAGCATCTGACAGGACCCATGTTTGGGGAACCTGCAACTTCTTTTGCAGTTTTTGTTGCTTTACTCCACACTGGGAAAGAAACCGGCACGGGACACACTTGGAATTCCAACACTGAGCGACAAGGTCCCGTCTCAGTCACTCAGAACTGGGGGCCATGGGTGTGACGCGGCCCGTGGCTTCTCCTCCTGTGGCTGCGCACGCGCACTCAGGGGTGTGCTGTCCGTTGCAGTGGAGCAGGCTCGCTCAGGCACAGGGGCTCCGCCTTCCCCACGGGGTCAGCATCCTGCTAAAAGCCCCCGGTGTGACCCAGGAGTCTTTCCATGAACTCTTCCCTGCCCACGGGGCCACTGGCGGAGGGTTGCGCCCCTCTGCCTGCAGGATGCAGGCTCTGTGAAGGGGGAGCTGCCCCGCAGCGGTTTGTGCTAAGGACACAGGCAGGCGTGCTGGGGGAGCTACGGTTTGGGACCCCTTGGTGTGCCCTCCTTGGCGCGCCCTCCGGGCCAGTCCTTACTTTCTTGCCCACTCCCCGCAAGAGAACCCACGTCTGCAAGCGCTCAGCTGCCCCGCGTCCCTGCTCGATGAAGAGCTCACAGGCCGTCCCTTGTGCAGACTTTGCTCCCCGCCAGGGAGCCCGTGGAAAGCTGGGGGCCACAGTTTCCTCCTGCGGGTCGCCTGTGGCCCCTCCTACCCGGGCCTGCTGGTCCAGTGTCACTGAAGCGGCCCACAACCGACCAGCCCCCAGGGTCCGGCACAAACACAAGTTGCTCGACTCTGGACAGGGGGTAGAGGTGCCCACGGGGCCCCCAGGAGCCAGGGTAAACCCGCTTCTGGGCTCCTGATGGCCTTCCTGTAACAGCGGGCAGAGGGAACGCAGAGCCTGGCTTCTGCTGCTGGTGGACAGGCGGAACTGAAGCCTTGTAAGAGACAGTGACCGTGGGCGGCCCCGCCCCGGAGCAGAGCGACCGTGGGCGGCCCATCCCGCCGCTGCAGCACCGAACGAGCGTGGCGACGCATCGGTGCGGAAGGAACCCGGGAGCAGGCGCTCGGGCCTGCAGAGGGCGGCGGGGGCCAAAACAGCCTCGGGCAGAGGTTCAGCCCGCCGGGAGAGAGGCCGTGCAGGGAGCCGCAACGCCCGCCTCGGGCGCACCCAGCGGCAGAGGGGCGCGGACTCCCCCGGCCCCTCTCCTGATTCGACCCTCCTCCCTTGCTCCCCTGCACCCCCTGTCCTTCCTCCCCTCCAGGCCTTCCCTTGCCCCCTCCCCTCCCCTTCCCGGCCCCTCCCCTGCACCCCCTTCTCCGGCCTCCCTCCTGGCCCCTCCCCTGCACCCCCTCTCCGGCCTCCCTCCCGGCCCCTCCCTTCCCCCTCCAGGCCCCTCCTCTGCACCCCCTCTCCGGCCTCCCTCCGGCCCCTCCCCTCCCCTCCCCCCTCCAGGCCCCTCCCCTGCACCCCCTCTCCTGCCTCCCCCCGGCCCCTCCCCGCTCCGTGTCCCCTGCCTCCCCGCCGCCCGCCACGTCCGCAGCCCCGCCCGCGCGAGTCTCGCGGGGAACCCCGGTGACGCCACCGCCCGAGCGTGGCTCCTTCCCGCGTTCTCTAGAAAGGACGCGAAGGTGGTGACGTGTCCGGTGCCCCGGCGCGCCTGCGCACGAGGCGTCCTAAGGTCGCCCCGCAGCGCCGCCTGGTGGAAGGACGCGGCGGCGCGCCCGACACTCCGCGCGCGCGCGCAGGGCGTGCTGACGTCACCGAAGGCGCGGCCACGTGACCGTCCCGCGTTCCCTTGCTCCTCGCTCTGTCGTTTGCCTTCCGCAGCGCTCGGCCAAGTAACCTTGGGCGCGACCGGAACTCGAGGGGGAAGGAGACGAGAGGAGACCGGCGTCAGCGCTCACGATCGCCCCAGCTGCCTGTGCCCGGGGTCGTCCCGGGGTCCCCGCTGCGGCTCGCCGGGGTCCCCCTCGCAGCCCCCGACCCGTACCCGTGGCCCGGCCCAGCGCGTCGCGCAGCCCGGGAACCGCGTGCAGGGGCCACGCACGCCTCGCCGCGCCAGCGTGCAACTCGGGTCTGCGGTCCGAGCCCTCGGCCTGGGGGCCGCTGTCCCCCACGCCGCGTGCGCACCTTTTGTCTATCGTGATTTCTGCTTGAGGCGCTATCGTGGAGCAAGTACAAACCATGTTTGGGGCGCAAAATTACTGCTAGAGGCCTCGCCAACAGATCACAGACCCCGACTCCCAGGGCCCACCCCATCCATGTCAGAGACCCCACTCCCAGGGCCCACCCTATCCCCATCAGAGACCCCGATTTCCAGAGCCCGCCCCATCCATGTCAGAGACCCCGACTCCCAGAGCCCACCCGATCCCCATCAGAGACCCCATTCCCAGGGCCCACCCCATCTATGTCAGAGACCCCATTCCCAGGGCCCGCCCCATCCATGTCAGAGACCCCGACTCCCAGAGCCCACCCTATCCCCATGAGAGACCCCATTCCCAGGGCCCACCCTATCCCCATCAGAGACCCCGATTCCCAGGGCCCACCCGATCCCCATCAGAGACCCCATTCCCAGGGCCCACACCATCCATGTCAGAGACCCCGACTCCCAGGGCCCACCCGATCCCCATCAGAGACCCCATTCCCAGGGCCCGCCCCATCCATGTCAGAGACCCTGACTCCCAGGGCCCACACCATCCATGTCAGAGACCCCACTCCCAGGGCCCACACCATCCCCATCGGAGACCCAACTCGCAAGGCCCACCCCCTTCAGTACAAACAGGCCTGGGCTGGTTGGAGCAGTGTCTGTTACTTGGCATGGAGATTACCGAATGGGGATCGACGGCGCCCGCTGTGGAGACAGTGGGTTGGGGAGTCCCTATGAAGGCAGTAAGACAGGTGAGGAAGACCTGTGGGTCCTGCTGACTTTATGAAGATGGGAGAGGGGCCCGGAAGGAGAGATCGTGAAGCCCCCGAGGACGTGAGAAATGCAAAGGCGTGTAGAAGGCCCTTCCTCTTGCAGCGGTCTCCAGTGCCCGCGATCAAGAGAGCAGAACCAGGAGCTCACTGCTCTCAGCAAGTAGAGGGCCTGCCGCGACTCCACCACCACCAGCTGGGAACTCTTGACGCTGTACTTTATTGGGGACAGCTCCAGAGAGCCCTTTACGCCCCCCCAGGGTACGATTAGCTCTCTCTGTCGCTGACTACGGTGAGACAGACAAGCTGGCACAGTGAGCTGGCACAAACCCACTGGGTCAGAAATGCAGGCTGGCAGCCGCTTCTAAAGGCTTTCTTAGGGAAGTGGCGAAGTCTGAGCTAGGATTCACGGTGGGCAGGATGGGCATGTGCAAACGTAGCAAGACTCTGGCTTTGCCTCAAGGGAAGGTGATGGTGGTCAGAGGGGCCAGCTCTAAGGGCTGGTCCAGGGGCAGCCGCTGGTTTTGGTAGTCGTCCACATGCCCATTCCGGTGGTGGCCGTACTCAAACTTGATCCGCAGCTCACCGATCCTGGACTGAGGGAGGATATCTGGGATCCATTCGATGATGAAAGGCGTTGGCTCCTTCTGATCAGGGGAAGTGTTGCCTGCAGAGGAAGAAAGAACACGAGTTATTCAGGTCCACAGTCCTACCTCAGCCCCCAGGGCTGGTTCCACCACGCAGGATCTGGGGGGGATCCACAGTCCGCAGCAGGAGCCGTGTCCACAGCCTTGGTCGTCATTGAGTTGACGACTGGTCCTCACCAGGTCGAGACCCTACACTCACCGTCTGTCTCGCTGGATGACAGCGACAGCTGATAGGAAGTGCTTTTCTCCTGTCAGTTACCGATGGAAGCTGTGCTTTTCCTTTCTAACCTGGGCTTGGCAGGGTGGCGCCCAAAAGGGCAGCAACAAAGAGCAGCAGCCTGCCACCAGGAAGGGGACCGAGGTGCGCATGGAGGCGCGGTGACACTCGGCGTGCGTGGAGGTGGCGTGCACACGCACCCTGGGGTGGCCTTCCAGAAGGATGCGTTGGGTACTCAGGCTGCTCCCCGGGCCAGAGGACCTGGGACCCAGATGTGCCTGTTTGGCTGGAGCAGGAGGGTGCTCGTGGCGCACGGTGTGCTCGTCCAGGAAATGCAGTGAGGACCAAACACACTTCACAGCCCGTGTCCCGTCCCCTGCCCAGAATCTTCCATCAGTTAGTCAGTGCACAAGACGTGGCTGCTGCAGCCCATCAAGTCACAGACGGAAGAGCAAAGCGGCACAGAACAGACGGCAGACCTGGCTCTGCCGTGTTACCCAGCACATGGGAGCCGGAGCGGCAGAATCAAGTTCAAAGCCAGCGTGGGCTGAGACATGGCAAGAAACCACACAAAAAAGGAAGCCTTTGAGGAGGAAAAGTGAAGTCTTTTTGGGCTCAGCAGGTAAAGACACTTGCCACCAAGTCTGATATCCTAAACAAGATGAAGGCCAGCCTGGGCTACAGAATAAGGTCAGGGCCAGCCTGGGCTACAAAACAAGGTCAGGGCCACCCTAGGCAAGAAGAAACCCTATCTCAAAAATAAAAAAATGCAGTGATAGCAGCAGTTAGCACAAGCCCCTGCTTTGGTGCCCAGCTTGGCATAAGCAGGGGGTGGCACAAGCCTCGAGCCCAACACTAGGAGGTGGCAGTAGGTGCCCTGAATTTCTAGGTCCCCTCTGCTCACTGAACCTCTGTCTGCTCGTGTCCAGTGTCTGCCCAGGACCACGAGGCCGTGGGTCTAGGCTCTGCAGGCAGGACACAGCCAGGGGTGGGGTGCTCGTGGGCAGAGGCTCCCCCAGCTCCCAGAAGCCCTGGCCGGAACCCCAGCCGCATGCACACCAGTGCGGACGCTGCCGCCTGCAGCCGGGCCCTCGCGAGCAGGAGGCTCAGAATAGAAAGGCTACCCACGTGAGGAGCCTGGACGACCTCAGGGACACCAGGAGGACAGAGGAGCCCCACGGGCAGGACGACAGGACGTGGGCGCCACCGCCTGGGGTGCGGGGTTCATGCTCAGCAGGTGCTGAAGAACTGGAGATGAGAAAGCTCCGGAACTCTGTGAAGGTGACCTGTGGTGGGGGTGGCCGTGGAGGTGGGGTGATAGCAGAGAACCGTAGAACTTGACAGTAATTGTTTCCTTTTGTGTCCTGAGACAGGTCTCATGTCAGCCTGGGCAGGTCTCATGTCAGCCTGGGCAGGTCTCATGTCAGCCTGGGCAGGTCTCATGTCAGCCTGGGCAGGTCTCATGTCAGCCGGCGCAGGTCATGTCAGCCTGGGCAGGTCTCATGTCAGCCTGGGCAGGTCTCATGTCAGCCTGGGCAGGTCATGTCAGCCGGCGCAGGTCATGTCAGCCTGGGCAGGTCTCATGTCAGCCTGGGCAGGTCATGTCAGCCGGCGCAGGTCTCATGTCAGCCTGGGCAGGTCTCATGTCAGCCTGGGCAGGTCTCATGTCAGCCTGGGCAGGTCATGTCAGCCGGCGCAGGTCATGTCAGCCTGGGCAGGTCTCATGTCAGCCTGGGCAGGTCTCATGTCAGCCTGGGCAGGTCATGTCAGCCGGCGCAGGTCATGCCAGCCGGCGCAGGTCATGTCAGCCGGCGCAGGTCTCATGCCAGCCGGCGCAGGTCATGTCAGCCTGGGCAGGTCTCATGCCAGCCGGCGCAGGTCATGCCAGCCGGCGCAGGTCATGTCAGCCGGCGCAGGTCTCATGCCAGCTGGCGCAGGTCATGTCAGCCGGCGCAGGTCATGTCAGCCGGCGCAGGTCTCATGCCAGCCGGCGCAGGTCATGTCAGCCGGCACAGGTCATGTCAGCCTGGGCAGGTCATGTTAGCCGGCGCGGGTCTCATGCCATCTGGCGCGGGTCTTCCTGGCTCAGACTCCAGATGCCAGGCTGTGTGTGCACTGCTGGGCTTGGCAGACTGCGTTTGCAGCACTAGGGATTGAACTCGGGGCCTTACACACCAGGAAAACACTCTACCGCCTGATCCCGCCTCGTGGGTATTTTGTGTGTGTGACGGGGCCTTCCATCTAGCCCAGGGGCCCTGACCTCAAAGTAATCACCCTCGTGCATCCTCCTGATGCTGGAGCTAAAGGTGCACGTCACCATGGCTGGCTCCTGCTACGAACCCTTTGCAACAATAAAAACAATTTAAAGTTGACACCGAGGGCTGGCGAGATGCGCAGCGCTTGAAGTGCAAATATAGGGCTGGAGTTCAGAGCTCCAGACTCCACATGAAATGCTGGGTGAGCGTGGCCAGCAAGCTGCTGGTGTCGTCAGAGATGCCGGCTCCAAACGGCGAGGAGGAGGACCCCGGCCCCTCACAGGCCCTTTGAGCAGCTCCACACACGCACTCACACATCCGAGAAAACACTGAAGAGCCCAGCGTGGTGAGGACCCTCTGGAAATGACGTAAGAACGGGTCTGAAAAGCCAACACCAAACCCCAAACCGTGATAATTAGTATTTGTTCTATTTATGGGGCGTGTGTGTGTGTGTGTGTGAGTGTGCATGTGAATGTGCACATAAGTGTGAGTGTGCGCATGTGTGCGTGCACGTGAGTGTGTGTGTGCACGCGCGTGTGCGCCAGCAGCATGTGTGCAGGCCAGCCAACGACCTTGACGTTCAGAGTTCATCCTCTCGGTCGCCAGGGAGGTTCTGGGGTGGACCTCATGCTCTAGGTTGACCACAGCGGCCCACACCTTGAGACCCCGAGAGTGTCACAGCCAGGCCGTGACCACGTCAGTGTGAATCCTACGGCTTTTGGGCTGTCGGGGGCTCTAGCGTGGACGTGAGCAAGGGGCTTTTCCCAGGCTGCTCTGCAGAATGACCGTGTCTCCCTCCGTGGAGGCCGTGGGCATGGCGGGGTGCGCAGGACGTGGGCATGGGGGCGTGCGCTCGCGGAGGACGTGGACATGGCGACACGCGTTCATGGAGGACGTGGGCATAGGACGTGGGCATGGGGCGTGCACTCGCGGAGGACGTGGGCGTAGGACGTGGGCATGGCGGCGCGCTCGTGGAGGACGTGGGCGGAGGACGTGGGCATGGTGGCACACTCACGGAGAACGTGGGCGGAGGACGTGGGCATGGTGGCACACTCACGGAGGCAGCCGGGCTTCCGAACTCACCGACTTTGAGGAAAGTTCTCAGCTCCAAGGGCCGCAGCGCCGGCTGCTTCTCCGAGCGGCCGTAGGCTTCCGCTATGTTCTCCACCTCCACCTTCGGGCACCTGAACAGCTCGTAGGTCCCGTCGCGGTTCTGGATGAAGCTGCGGGTGATTTCCAAGGGCATCTGAGCACCGGGAGGACACAGTGTGAGCGCGGGGCAGAGCGTCCTGCGCGGGTTACGTCACTCCCCACCTGCCCTGCCCTCTGATCGGGCCAGCTGGGGCCAGCTGTCACTGGACCCTCAGTCAGTGACTGGTCCTGCAGGACCCGCTGCGGAGGACTTTGGGCCGCCATGCCCCCTGCTGCCCGTGCTCGTCCAGCCCTGCCCGCACCCGAAGCTCAGCGTGGGGCTTCAGCCGCGTGGGACAGCCGCGCTGAACTGTAACCACCCAAGGAGGGTGGCCCGAGAATGCAGAGGACGCCAGGGGTGGGGGTGGAGGGGTGGGGGTGGCCTAGAGCAGGACTGGAGCCCATCCCTGGGCCACATGCCAGCACTCTAGAGGAGAGGCTGACTGGACCCCAGCCAGCTCTTCTGTGCACATCGCATTATGCTGAATTTTCTTAAATGTTCCATTACTACAGGTAAACTTTCCAGACCTTGAACAAACTATTTTGAAATATCTACACACCCCTGTTGAAGGAGATTATTTACAGGTTATTTCTCTCATGAAAACCAAGTTAGTTTTGAGAAAGACAATCCACTGGGCCCAAGAGACTTCACAAACACTGCCATCTAAACTGTTAGGCACATTCTAGTGGCTGGACAGTGAGCTCGAGGTACTCTAAGAAGTCTTGCTGCTGAGAAAGCTCAGCAGGTAGGGTGCCGCCTCCTACACCTGCAGACCGAGTTCAGGCCTGCAGGCCCCTGTGGCAGGAGGAGGAACCTGACTCCAGCCGTCGTCCTCTGACCCCCACCTGTGTTCACGGCGCGCTCATCAGCACCCGGGCAGTAACAGCTCTTTCCTTTTTTCTTCCACTGACACAACAGCACACACGCCGTCAACCCAGACGACACTCAGTGGGTCACATGCACAAAGTGACACAAACACAGGAGGGAGACTGGCTGGGATGGTTGCAGCAGGAAGAGGAGAGATGGGACTGAGTAGTGAGGGGTGAAAACCAATTCACTGCAGTCATGCATGACATGCTAAAAGAATAAAAATAAGTAAGAAAAACCCTGCTCTCTGCGCCCGATGACAGAAAGGCTGTAGCTCTCTGAGACCCTTGTCTTGCTTGTGGTTTGTGTTCCTGGGCACCCACAGAAAAGCTGGGCCCACTGTGACTCTGGTGCTTGGATGGAGGCGAGGGATGCAGACGAAGGGTGCGGGGACTCGGCAGTTAGTTTGCTGCCGCTTATGAGTCCTAAGCCAATGAGCCGCCCGCCCCCCCCCACCCCCCAAAAAAGGATGGAGAACTGCCAAAGAAGACAAGGCACCTTTGTGCACCCACAAAATGCATACATACATATGGGCATGCACACACAACGTACGCATACATATGGGCATGCACACAATACATACATATATGTGGATGTACATGTACACACACACGCACACATACACACACGATGGATGGTCCTGAGAAATGACACTGGAGTTGACCTCTGACATCCACACACACTAACACGTCTACACAGAGTAATTCCCACCAGTATCGGGAACTGAGGAATGGTCCACCTGCTTGCCCTCACCACTATTGTTAAAAAAAAAAATCTCTTACCTCTGGGGTGTCCAAGATTTGCTTCACTTGCAGAATATTGGTGATATGCCAGGTGTATTTGGAAAACGTTCCTAATGGCAACGCATCCTTCCGAACAAAAGCTTTCATGTAAAAAGGGACAAAGTTAGAAGCCTGCACAGTAATTCACAGTAATGCAGTGACCACACCAAAACTGCACACTACGCGCAAGGCAACCACACCATCACTTCTCTCCTCTGCACTGGTCACTAAGTTTCCACCTCTCTTCAGTACAGCCTACCCTTCCTGAGAGATCTGAAATCCTATATATTGTGAAAGTATGTAACAAGGTTGATCCTATGCAACAGACCAAATGAGGACTCCTGCTACCCATGGGGTTTGAAATACACCTCACTTCTGCTACTTTCTCACTTGGCTTTGGCTGCATAGCTACGCTCACCCAGGACTTTGTGCATGCGTGCTATCTGCTCATTAACTCTTGCTATGACAGGTCAAAACAGTTCTTCAAAGAATTACCCAAAGTTTATGACTCTATTGTCATTGCTAATCTACTGCATGTATGTGGACTAGAAAGCAGTCTTGCCAAGGGAAAATACGGTAAAGGGGCTAAAATGAAATGTCAGGCCTCTAGTCTGAACCAGAGAGTCAATACTAGTTCAAAATTAGACAATAAGCTATGACAAAGATTTGCAGGGCTCAAAATACGGCTGTTCAGTACCTGTCCCAGAGCTCAGAGGAAACATGTCACACATAACAGAGACACTAAGTAATAATGTCTGCAGTGAATGAAAAGGAGAAAGCAAACACAGCAGCAGCATGCATCTCTCTGCTTCCTGCCTGCACACGCTGTGAGCATCTCTCCGCTTCCTGCCTGCACATGCTGTGAGCATCTCTCCACTTCCTGCCTGCACATGCTGTGAGCATCTCTCCGCTTCCTGCCTGCACACACTGTGAGCATCTCTGCTTCCTGACTGCACACGCTGTAAGCATCTCTCTGCTTCCTGACTGCACATGCTGTGAGCATCTCTCCGCTTCCTGCCTGCACACGCTATGAGCATCTCTCCGCTTCCTGACTGCACACGCTGTGAGCAACTCTGCTTCCTGACTGCACACGCTGTGAGCAACTCTGCTTCCTGACTGCACACGCTGTGAGCATCTCTCTGCTTCCTGACTGCACACGCTGTGAGCAACTCTGCTTCCTGACTGCACACGCTGTGAGCAACTCTGCTTCCTGACTGCACACGCTGTGAGCAACTCTCTGCGTCCTGACTGCACACGCTGTGAGCATCTCTCTGCTTCCTGACTGCACACGCTGTGAGCATCTCTCTGCTTCCTGACTGCACACGCTTGAGCATCTCTCTGCTTCCTGACTGCACACGCTGTGAGCATCTCTCTGCTTCCTGCCTGCACATGCTGTGAGCATCTCTCTGCTTCCTGACTGCACACGCTTGAGCATCTCTGCTTCCTGACTGCACACACTGTAAGCATCTCTCTGCTTCCTGCCTGCACACGCTGTGAGCATCTCTCTGTTTCCTGACTGCACACGCTGTGAGCATCTCTCTGCTTCCTGACTGCACACGCTGTGAGCATCTCTCTGCTTCCTGACTGCACACGCTGTGAGCATCTCTCTGCTTCCTGACTGCACACGCTGTGAGCACCTCTCTGCTTCCTGCCTGCACACACTGTGAGCATCTCTCTGCTTCCTGACTGCATATGCTGTGAGCATCTCTCTGCTTCCTGACTGCACACGCTTGAGCATCTCTGCTTCCTGACTGCACATGCTGTGAGCATCTCTCTGCTTCCTGCCTGCATATGCTGTGGGCATCTTTCTGCTTCCTGACTGCACATGCTGTGAGCATCTCTCTGCTTCCTGCCTGCACACACTGTGAGCATCTTTCTGCTTCCTGACTGCACATGCTGTGAGCAACTCTGCTTCCTGACTGCACACACTGTGAGCATCTCTCTGCTTCCTGACTGCACACGCTGTGAGCATCTCTCTGCTTCCTGACTGCACACGCTTGAGCATCTCTGCTTCCTGACTGCACACACTGTAAGCATCTCTCTGCTTCCTGCCTGCACACGCTGTGAACATCTTTCTGCTTCCTGACTGCACACGCTGTGAGCATCTCTCTGCTTCCTAACTGCACACGCTGTGAGCATCTCTCTGCTTCCTGACTGCACACGCTGTGAGCATCTCTCTGCTTCCTGACTGCACACGCTGTGAGCATCTCTCTGCTTCCTGACTGCACACGCTGTGAGCATCTCTCTGCTTCCTGCCTGCACATGCTGTGAGCATCTCTCTGCTTCCTGACTGCGAGCATCTCTCTGCTTCCTGACTGCACACGCTGTGAGCATCTCTCTGCTTCCTGACTGCGAGCATCTCTCTGCTTCCTGACTGCACACGCTGTGAGCATCTCTCTGCTTCCTGACTGCACACGCTGTGAGCATCTCTCTGCTTCCTGACTGCACACACTGTGAGCATCTCTGCTTCCTGACTGCACACGCTGTGAGCATCTCTCTGCTTCCTGACTGCACACGCTGTGAGCATCTCTCTGCTTCCTGACTGCACACACTGTGAGCATCTCTGCTTCCCGACGGCACACGCTGTGAGCATCTCTCTGCTTCCTGACTGCACACACTGTGAGCATCTCTGCTTCCTGACTGCACACGCTGTGAGCATCTCTCTGCTTCCTGACTGCACACGCTGTGAGCATCTCTCTGCTTCCTGACTGCACACGCTGTGAGCATCTCTCTGCTTCCTGCCTGCACATGCTGTGAGCATCTCTCTGCTTCCTGACTGCGAGCATCTCTCTGCTTCCTGACTGCACACGCTGTGAGCATCTCTCTGCTTCCTGACTGCGAGCATCTCTCTGCTTCCTGACTGCACACGCTGTGAGCATCTCTCTGCTTCCTGACTGCACACGCTGTGAGCATCTCTCTGCTTCCTGACTGCACACACTGTGAGCATCTCTGCTTCCTGACTGCAACACGCTGTGAGCATCTCTCTGCTTCTGACTGCACACGCTGTGAGCATCTCTCTGCTTCCTGACGCACACACTGTGAGCCATCTCTGCTTCCCGACGGCACACGCTGTGAGCATCTCTCTGCTTCCTGACTGCATACGCTGTGAGCATCTCTCTGCTTCCTGACTGCACACGCTGTGAGCATCTCTGCTTGCTGTGCTTTCTCTACCATGAAACTGTACCCTCGAGTTGTGAGTCAAAATGACCCCTTTCCTTTTTTAGCTTTTGCCACAACAATGAGAAAAGCAACTAGTTCCAAGGAGTGGGGCTGTTTCTGGAGGACTCTGACCCTGTGGTTCCTAGGTCTTTGGAGCTGGTTTGCAAAGGATGTGTAACTAGCTTCTATTCTTTAGCTGCTGGCTAGAGAAACCCTAGGATCACTTTATCAGGGGACTAGAAGACCAAAATGCTAAGAGAAATGAAGGGGTGGCAGACCCCGCTCCAGGTTTTGGAGGTGTTATGGTCTGCACGTGAACTGTCCTCCACAGGTTCATGTGTTTGAATCCTTAGCTGGAGGGAGGCTGTAGCAGTTTGCTCTTGCAGTCAGCCTCTCTGATGATGACAATGATGTGCCCTGCACTGCCTTCAGCTTCTGTTGCCTGCCATGCCTTTCCACCACGATGGACTATGTGTCCCCCCTGGAGCCACAAGCCAAATCCACGTCCCTTCCACCCTTATGCTGGCTGCGAGCATTTGCAGCCGCAGAATAACCGCAACGGGGGCAGCAAGGCTCTTTTGGAACTGTGCACATTCTGACTGTCCTGCTTAGCACTCGCTGCTCTTACCCAGGTCTGCAGTGAAAAACAATTTCTAACACGGAGCGGAAGGCGGGTGGAAAGAGCTGTGTCAGGAGAGCCGCTGGCTGCCCCAGGACAACGGGACAGGGTCAGACCTTGCAGAAGATGGAAAGCAGAAAGCCACTGGAGGGGTCCCCTGCTCAGAACCCCCAGGAAAGGGTTTTCCCAGGGCTGGCAGACAGCAGCGGCTCCTGGTCCCAGAGGGTCCATCCCCAGCTGGCACAACTTGGTTTGCAGGCATCAAGACACACAGGGGGTCAGAGAACCCAATGCCGAGGTTCGGGGCTGCTGAGGTCTGGTGGTGTGTGGCACGCCTAGTGTCTCCAGAGGCCACTGCGTGAGCAGTGATCACAAACCAGGACGCACGTGCCGAGGAAAGCCCGTGGCACAGAGGGCGCTGGCCAGACGCAGACCATGTGCAGCAATAAGCCAAGGGGCGGGCTGCAGCTCCTGGCGCCCCGGTGACCCCTCAGAGCCGGCGCTGCCTGCAGGGTTGGGAGCTTACACCTCAAGTCCTACTCTTGAACTTTGCACACGGACTTTTCCCAGATACAATTCTCTAAATAGGTGCTGCTCTTCTCAACGCCTGCACCTGGGGTGGAGCTGGGTTCCCTTCCCCGCACCTGTGGTGGAGTTGGGCAGCCTCTTCTTGGCGCTTCCTGTGGAAATCCTCTGCTGCAGAGCATCAAAGAACGTCTGAGGAATGTGGAACACCAGGGGCTCTGGCTTGCCTGCAGAAAAAGAAAGTCAGGGCTGGAAAGATGGCTCAGCAGGTCCAGGTGCTCCCTGAAGGTCTGACCCACCAAGGGTAGAAGGAGAGATCCAGCTCTCTGACATGCTGTGACTTCTGCAGGCCCGTGGCATTTAAATGTCCTTCCATCAGACACACGCACCAATAATGCACTAAAAAAGAAACCCAGGGGGCTTCTTGATACGCAAGGGACATGAAGGCAAATCGCGGCGGCAGGAACACGTGGAGGCAGGGCTCTGCGCGCTGCCGAGCGCCCGGACCAGCCCGCCGTCCCGACCCCTTGCTTTCAAACTGCACGGCCAGCCCTGTCCGCCTCGCCAGACTCCCAGCCCTGTAACCAGCAATGCAAGCAGTCGTGGAACGAGATGAGACGGGTGTAGCCAGGGAACTGTGATGACGCGGTCCCGTCCCCTCCAACACACCCCCCTGCGCTTTCATTCTACATTCACGTGTACAGAGAGCTTCCGACGTGGATGAGGATGGCCATGAGCTTCCACCCCAGGGGTGACTTCTCACAACTGTTACAGGGACCTGGGCTCGCCAGGAGCACCCGGATCTGCCTGTCTCCCAGCACCCTGGCACCCTAGGCGGGTGCTGGGATAGAACGTGGGTCCTCGTGTTGTGTGGTGAACACATGACTAAAGAGCCTCCATTCCAAAACTGTAGTCACACCACACAGGAATTTTAAGATTTTTCATCTGGAAGCATAAGGAGGTTATTATAGTTCTCCAAGAAGTTCTCTCTCGCCAGAACTCACCAGATGTGATGCCAGTGATCAGGTGTGAGAATTAGACACAGAGTCAGACCCGGGAGATCTCCAGCGACTGGGGCAGGGCTAGTGGCAGAGGGCAGCCTGGGCACTGGGTGGCATGGGGAAGGAATGCGAGCTTGCAGTATCTCTCGATGTCCCACCCTGTTACTGTACACTCACACACAGTAAAGAAAACCTTTAAGTCAAGGCTCTATTTGTCCTGAGCAGTAGTGTTGGCATGTGCATTTCAGTCTCTCCTTGTTCCTTCCCTAGTCATGAGTCAGACCTGTTCCAATCCTTCAAAACGGTCTGGCTAGCTGCGCATGGAGGTACCCTCCTGTGACCCAGCAACCGGGAGACAGAGGCAGGATGATCAAGAGCTTGAGGCCAACCTTGGCACACAGCAGACTAGAGTAGCTTGGGTACATAAGATCCTATCTTGGGGAAAGAAAAACAGCAGCAAAAATAGAAACAAAAAAACAGAAAGA
This sequence comes from Typhlomys cinereus, assembly GCA_023101885.1. NCBI lineage: Eukaryota > Metazoa > Chordata > Mammalia > Rodentia > Platacanthomyidae > Typhlomys > Typhlomys cinereus. The sequence continues at coordinate 218,230 of JALPQD010000738.1, read as the reverse complement.
AGCAAGCAAAACCTCCCCTCAAAACATGGCCACTCTTTCTCTGGAGGTTTGCCCCCAGCTCTTCAGCTCAAGGTGGACAGAGCCAGCCAAGAGCAAGATGTCATGAAGCCTGAAGGGCCAGTATGCTCAAGGGTGAACGCTCACTGGCTACTCAGAAGACATGGGAGGGGAGACAGCCCAGGCTCAGTAAAGCATCTCTTTTGGAAGCTGGTATGTGGAGAGAAAGAACCGACTCTGAAAGCTGTCCTCTGACCTCCACTTCTACGCCAGAGCACGCGTCGTCTCTCTCTTCCCCTCTCTGATGAACACACTTCTATGCCAGAGCACGCGTCGTCTCTCTCTTCCTTCTCTGATGAACACACTTCTACGCCAGAGCACGCGTCGTCTCTCTCTTCCTCTCTCTGATGAACACACTTCTACGCCAGAGCATGCGTCGTGAGAGCCCTCTCCTCCCCACTGACGAAGACATTTAACATAAAGACAAAGCTGGGTGCCAGGGCACATGGATGCCTGTAACCCCTTCACCGTGGAGGCAGAAACAGGCTCATCACGGTGTTAGGCCTGCCGGAACACGGTGCGCTCCGGGCAAGCCCTGCAGCCGTCTCAAAGGAGAAGAAAAAAAAGCAGAGAAGATTCCCTGGAAGTCTGTGGGTCACGCCAGAACGAGGCCCCGAGGCCCACCCGAGCCTGAAGGTTCTGCAGAGAAGACGCCGCCGCAGCAGCGGCTCAACTGAAGGTCCCGGGACAAGCAGCTGAATCCCTAGAAGGGGTGCCGCGGGCGACCACCATTACCCCTCCCAGCACACTCGGCTGCAGACCCCTAAACTTCTGAGTCAAAAGAGTGTTAAGCAAGCCCTCCCTCTCCCCACCCCTGATCTGCCTGAAACCTGCAGTCCCCCGCCTGTCTCTGCCTCCCGAGTGCAGGACCACGGCGTGGGCCCCCGTGCCCAGTCCCTTGTCATGGCAATGAGAAGCCAGCAATGCCAAGACTGGCACTGCGCAGCGGGCTGTTGCCGGCCTTGGAACTGGTTGGCCCTTGGAAGCCTAGAGAAGGACTGAGGAGGCTCCAAGCAGAGCTTCCTGGTTCTCACGGGCTGTCACGCCTGAACTTGAGACCAGGTCACCAGATCCTGGAGGGGGCCAGGCCTGTCGCTGAGCTAGTGGTCTGTGCTCTGCCGGCTCTGAAATCCAAGTAAGGCCAAACTAAACGTTCAGGAGGGTTAAGGAGACACTCAGCAGGTGTCTGCCACATACATGTGAGGCCCACTAGGGACCCCTAGACCCATGTAAAAGCTAGGTGGGTAGGGGATCCCCACAAGGTAGCTGCTAAACCAGCCGATTGTTGAGCTGTGTTCAGCTGAGACCCTGCCTCAATCAGCGATGGAACAAGGAGGACACCTGATACAATCTCAGGCCTTCGCACACGCTTGCATCTGCACACACATATGCACCCCGAGTCACACACAGGTGCAAGTCCCCACGTGCACATACATATGCCTAGCCTCCCCAAAGTAATGGGACTAAGGGTCAGTGTAATGGCTCAGCAGATAAAGCCTGGAGACTTGCTTGATCCCTGGAACTCATGGTAGAAAGATCAGCTGCGCACACACACACACACACACACACACACACACACTCTGGATTAAGTTGCCTGATGGAGGAACTGTCTCTCTTTGGTTCCTTTTTAATAGTAATCTATTTGAAAGAGAAGGAGCGGGAGAAAGGAAGGTGAGGCGTGGAAGCCGGGGTGCACGGATGGAGGTCAGAGGGCATTTCTCAGAAGCAGTTTTCTGCTACCATGTGAGCTCCTGGGAATCAAATTCACACAGCTGCAGGTACTGCGGGGCCTGGCGCCAGTGAAGAGGTGGCTCAAGAGAAGGCTCACTCTGCACCCGGATGGCAGAGAGGACGCGCCAGGCGCACCAGCTCCGCACCGCGCACCCAGCTCCGCACCCGAATGGCAGCGAGGACGCGCCAGGCGCACCAGCTCCGCACCGCGCACCCAGCTCCGCACCCGAATGGCAGTGAGGACGCGCCAGGCGCACCAGCTCCGCACCGCGCACCCAGCTCTGCACCCGAATGGCAGGGAGGATGCGCCAGGCGCACTGCAGTGAGAAAGGAGAGACAGGCTGCAGGGCTGCTAGAGGCCTCTGGCTGAAGAACCAGGCCAGCCAAGTTCCCAGGCTTGGCTGCCACCATCCCCAGAGCCACGCAGCGATGAAGGAAGGCCGCACCCTGGGTGGACAGAACTGGGCAGCACGGTGCAAGTCAAGAGTTACTGCAGGCTGCGCGATTCCAAGCCACCCGCACCACAGCAGGAGGAGCTGGGCTGGGGGAGCCACTGGGGGAGGAGCTGAGCTGCGGGGATCCACTGGGGGAGGAGCTGAGCTGCGGGGATCCACTGGGGGAGGAGCTGGGCTGCGGGGATCCACTGGGGGAGGAGCTGAGCTATGGGGATCACCCCCACACCCAGCTAGCTGCTCACCCAGACAGTCCAGACACTACCTGGGTTAGGCAATGTGATAGTTAATCGTGGGTGTCAACATGACACACCTGGTATTAACTAAGGTCAGATGAAACCACACCTGGAAAGATAGCTGCGCCCACCTGAAGAGATTAGACCAGTCCTAGGTCCCACGGGAACCTCCCAGTAGTGGACCACAGAAAAGCCACACAACAGAATACAGAGAAGAGAGACGCTCCAGGCATGATCTGATCGTGGGGAGTCTGTGGTGACTTAGCCTGCCCACCAGCTTCAGCCAGCCAACCATGCTGTGCATCTTCCCTCTGGAACTGTAGGTTGAGTCAATCTCTTTCTCCCATACGCTGTTTTGACTCCGGCGCTCCCTCACAGCCGTGGTAAAGAGTGACCGGTACAGACAGCCTTCTCAGCGCTGTCAGACATAGCAAGAGCAACCCCACGACTGGCTCTGCTCAGGTGGCCACAGCAGCTCCCACTGTGCTGAAAGGAGCGTGGGCGGCTAATCCCGCTGAAGTCATGTCCGCTGCTGAGGTGACTGGTGGTTTCCAGGTGTGGGACGGGGACACCCTCTGGTGGTGGGCCCTCCCTCCTCAGCGAAAGCTCTTTGGCTTCTCCTCAGCCTCACCTGGCGGACATGCTCGGTGGTGCGGCTTGGGTGACTCCGCATCCAATCAGCTGACAGGCCTGGGGGGAGGGTCTGAGGCTCGACCTCTGACCTCACAGAGGCTCCCCAGCAGACCGGCCTGTGAGCTCTGCCTCAGGGCGCCCGCCCGCGTGCTCTCACTTTCTTTGCGCTTTACCTCCTGTCTTGGATTCACGCTCTGAGGTTAAGGACCATCTAAAGCTGAGGCTTTGGCTCCCCACACGAACACAGACCGAAGCGGGCGCCCTCGGGATGCACCTTGGATTTCCTTTCCTCTCTGAATTTGTTGGTCCTCTAATTAGGATGAAATTAGTGATGTAATTGTTGTCTTTCATTTCTTTCCACTTTGATTTCTACTTTCCTCCTTTTGTTTCCGTGCCTGTGCATTGGATTTTTTTTTTTAAACAAGGTTTCACTGTGTAGCCCAAGCAGTCTCCGATTGGCGCTCCTGCCGCCTGGCCTCTGAGTGCGGAGCTGCGGGTGTGCAGAGCTCGCGGGGCTGCAGCGGAACTGTTCTCCCATCGGGAAGGACGACCACCACCCATCCGCGGCGCCCCACAGACAGGAGCAGCACTCACCGTCAAACTGGTAGTGCATGGCTTGGTGGATGCGCTCGGTGACGCTGGCCAGCCAGTCTCGGAAGGACAAGGTCGCGTGTGCCTCATCCAACAGCTGACCACAGACTAGGAAAGAAAAGAACACCTTCATTAGCTGCCTTTTTATATCAGAGTAGAACGATCAGGGGAACCCTGAGAAAGTTAAGGAGACTGCACAGAAAAAAGAACATGAATCTGAAAGCCAAAGAAAACAGGCAAAGCAAGTGAAATGATTCTGGAACTTTTCTTTTTGATGTGTACCAATCATACATATTTACGAGGGTCAATCTGGTAACAGATTTGAAAGAAAAAAGAGAAAGCTCACAGAGGCATGGGGCCCACGCCTATAACTTTAACACTTGAGAGTCAAAGGCAGGAAGACTGGAGTTCAAGATCAGCTTCAGATACAACTGAGGCCAGCCTGGGCCTGAAAGAAAGAACAACAACAAGAACCACTTACAAAACAAGTGACAGCCTTCAGAGACTAATAGGGTTATGATTATTACCTATAAAAGTAGCTTTCTAGCACCAGACTTCATAGATCATAGGCACCTATCAATTACTTCTATGTCTCATGAATATGTATTTCCACAACCCAAATCCTGTCAGCAGAACGAAGCTATTTGCTTTCCTAGGACGGTGCAGCTACTCAGGCACCAGGGAGGTGGAGGCAGGAGTGCAGGCCGCCCCTGGCCACACAGCGAGTTCTAAGGCCAGCAGGAGGCGGAACGCAGAGACAGCTTCATGCTTACTGCGCATCGCCATGATTCCTTTACGCTTCGCTGTAAAACTTCATATTCAGAGACGCAGAGGGAATGAAAGTCACTACAAACAAGAGCACAGCCAGTGGCCGAGCGCAGCCCAGATGGTGCACTCGATGGCCCAGAGCACAAGGCCGGAGCCCAGGTGCTGCTAGCTCAGTGCAGAGCGCGTGCCTAGCGCCCGACCAGCCTCTTGCAACAGCACAACAAGAGTAAAATCGTTTTTATTTGCTTTGAGTAATTTGAGTGTTTTCCAGTGTCGCTTCACGCGCTCATGATGCGCACAGCTGCGATGCAGCACCCGAGGTGGGCAGGCACCTGCAGTGAGTAGCCCACTCTCAAAGGCCTAAGGAACGAAAACCCCAAGAGCAACTTGCTCGGATTCCCCAAATAGTAATATTTTGATTTTACAGCATGGGCTGGAGAGATGGCTCAGGGGATAAGACTGCCTCCCAAGCAAAAGGACCTGAGTTCGGGATCCCGGATCCCAGATCCCATGTAAAGACGCCAGGTATAAATAGCAGCAGTTTGCACTTCCAGTAGAGTCTGGAAAATCCCAGAGGGAAGCAAAAAGGAGACAGAAGCAATCCAGGATGATTCCCAAAGTACCCTTGGGGCCTCACGGAACAAACACACGCAGTGCCCTCTGATACTTACAGACACAAATACATACAAATTACAGTGATTCAGGAAAACCACGCAGACGCAATCTCAGGACCTCAGTGTATCTCACTGGCATTTTGTGCATGCACGCGGCACATGTCCGCAGAGCTCGCTACAGATCAACATGTACTTGTGTGAGCTACAGATCAACATGTACTTGTGTGATTATGGCCACAGTCAGGACACAAAGCCACCCCGCGGCATGACTCCATCTGCGGAGCCTGGCGCCTCCCATCTGTCCCTGAAAGTTGAGTCATTATTATTGTACTATTACTGTTTTAATTGTTTGGCCTTCTGTGGTCCCCGAGCTGGGCCTGAGACAAGTGCCTGAGGGGCGGCACACTGACCTCCCAGCCCTCGGCTGGTCAGTCCACATCCGCACCTCTGACTCTTGCATCTGCCTGTCACCTGTTCAGGGAGGGACTTACCCTGCCTCTTCACTGCAGAGGCCACCACGGGCTTTCTCAGGCCGCTCTTCCTGATGCTCTCCGCATCCTGACGCGTGAGTGGGCTGGTCACCTGTACACCTGAATCACAAATTGTGAGTGTTTAAAACCTGCCCAGGGCCGGGGACCTGGACAGCTGGTAGAGAGTCTGCCTCACAGGCCTGAAGCCCTAGGTTTGATCCTCAGCATACAAACCAGGGCTGGGGGGTGTGGGCACCGTCACCTCAGGACGCAGGACGCAGAGGCAAGAAGACCAGAGTTTAAGGTCATCCTTGGCTACACAACGAGATCAAAGACACGAATTTTGTGAAACACTGTCAGCCCACCCTGGCAGGAGGGAATGAAACATCTCAGCCTATAAAGGCTCCTACTCCCAAACTGAAGACCTGACTTTAATCCCTGATGTCCAAAAGTTGTCTTCTGACACACGTCACAGCAGAAGTGCATTGTCTCTCGTCTCGCAAATAAATAAAGATCATTTAAAAAAGACACTCCTTCAGGCTAGAGAGATGGCTCAGGGGTTAAGACTCTGTCTTGAACGCAGAAGGTCCTAAGTTCAGATCCTAGGTCCTCTGTAAAAACTCAGGTGGAAATGGTGGTAGTCTGTGCTTCTAGCCTTGGTGGGCAGAGACTGGGAAATCCCAGAGAGAAGCAAGAAGGAGGTAGAAGTGATTCAGAATGATTCCTGAAGATACTCTTGGTCCTCCATGGGAATACACAGTGCTCTTTGATACACACACACAAAATGAATATTTTTTTTTATTCCCCCGAGGGGGTGCACCGTTCCTGGAAGTACTGAATACCAGGTCGATGCGTGGAGTGGATGGAGCAAGCTCCTATTCCATCTCCTAATTCCAAAAATCCATTTAATATATTGTCCTCGGATAGAGGACGTATCAGATATTAAACTGATAAGAACAGATACTACACTTGATCTTAGCCAAAAGGCCGAGAAGCGATTGAATAAATATTTTTAAAAAACACCCCTTCCCCAAAAAACAATTTTAAAGTCTGTAGAGTTATATGCATTGATTTAATTTTTTTTCTTTCTCTAGATTAAAAATTGATTTAATTTCTAAAGAGTCTAAAGACAACAGTCCCTGCTAATTTTGTAGGACAGCTTTTCAGTCCCTAAAGAAATGAATTTTCTTTTAGTTGTTAAAACTGGGACTAAAAAACAGCAGAGAAAGGACGGGGGGGGGGCCTGCAGAGCCCCGTGGCACCCACCTGTCGCCAGCGTTACTGGTTTGCTTCGTGTTCACCGCGGGGTCGTCGGGTGTGCCCGTGGGCATGTGCACGCAGGCAGGCGTTTGCCCCAGAGGATGTCAGGAGCCCCTGGGCACTGTCTCCCCGCTGTGACCGCTGCAGACAGGGACCTTCCTGCAGCTCGGCTCTCGCTTCCCGCCAGCCTGACTGGCCAGCGAGCCCGTGACCGGTCTCTGCCTCCGGCGCAGGCCACCGTGGCGCGGCCGGCCTGACTTACATGGCTCCGCGCGTGTACAGAAGCCTGCGCTGGTTCTCTGGGACAAGGCGCCCTGCGGCGCAATGCGCCAACCTCGCCGTGTGGCCACGGACCACCTGCCTCCGAGCAGGGGGGTGGGCACTGTGTGTCCCTATGGACGACCAAGGGTGACTTTGGGAATCATCCTGGATTGTTCTGCCCCTTTTTGCTTTCCTCTGGGATTTCCCAGGCTCTGCCCACCAGGACCGGAAGTGCAGGCCATCTCTGCCTGGCATGTTTCGTGGGACCTGGATCCAAACTCAAGGCCTTCTGTTTGCGAGGCAATCTTAACTCCTGAGCTGTCTCTCCAGCCTGCCTGCCATGTTCTTGATAGGCTCACTCTAGCCCGGGCTGCCTCAAACTGGCAAGAATCTTCCTGACTCTGGCTTTACCAAGGTTGCCAGAGCAGCTAAAAAAAAAGGGGTTTTATTTAGATAAACAAAAAATTCTTAGTATATAAGCAAGTTCCAAATATTGCATTGGAGATAACTATACTAAAAATTAATAGTTAGGCATTTAGTTTAATTGTGCATTCCATAATCTGAATGGTTGAGTGACCTAAATATTTCACACTAAACACTCTCAATTTTTTTTTTCTCCAGTGCTGGGGATGGGTCTTAGGGTCTCATACATGCTAGGCAAGTGCTCTATCGGTGAGCCTCATCCCTAGATCCCCAAATTCTTTGTAATGTTTGACAGCTGCCTATCGTCCTGGATAAACAGCTCTACAACGGCTCATTTGACTGTCCTTCTCTGAGTGTGACAGGATGTGCGCCATGACGTGTGGCAGTCAGAGGACATCTGAGTCTACCCTCTCCTTCCACCTTCGCACTGGCGGCTCGACATGGACTCGGGTGTCCAGGCTTGAGCAGCAGGGCTCTGCCCACTGAGGCGCTGTGACAGCCCCGTTGTTCACCTATCCTGGGACAGTCCCACTGTGTAGCCAGCTGGCTTGGAGCACGGGATCCTCCGGCTCAGCCCCCTGAGTGCTGGGAGGACGGATAAAGCGGTGAGGCACTGGTCACTTTGGCCTTTCACGCTGATGTACGTGAGCCCTTTACTGTCACTGAGAGATACTTACACTTTTCTTCAGCACTGCGCATGCTAGACAACCACTCGGTACCGGACCCCCATCCTTAAGTACTCAACTCTGTGCCGGTGCGCACGTCTGCAGGCAGGTCTGTGACGGCTGCACTTTAGAGTCTACAACTTCAAGGTGGGACGGAAGCTACCTGCATGTCATAGAAACTTTACTTTGAATTCTGATCTTTTTCTGTCCTTGACATGTGGGAATGAGTCACGGCCCAACAGCCATGAGACCAGAGGGGAGAACAGCCAACGTGCCCGAGTGTGCCAGGCAGGTATGGGAGACACACTTCAGAGTGAAGACATTTGTTTACTTGGGGGAGGGGAGGCATGCATGCTGCACTTGTGGGAGTCAGAGAACAGCTTCCAGAAGTCACTTCTCTCCTTCCACCATGTGGACTTCTGGGACTTGAACTCAGGTTTCCAGGTTTGTAGGCAGGGGCCTCACCTGCTGAGCTGACTCACCAGCTTGGCACTTTCAAGTCACTATGGTTTATCAGGATGTAGAACTCAAGACAAGGGTCCTCCCAACAGACTTAGAACGGGAAATGTAATAGACAGTGTTGCAGTATTTTGGTGCTAGGAACTGAGTCTGCAGGGAATGTGTGTATACAGTGCACGTTACTGTGCGCCACGCTGGAATGTGGGCGCACTTAGCGAGCCCTACTGTGCGCTACGCTGGAATGTGGGCGCACTGAGCAAGCCCTACTGTGAGCTACATCAGAATGTGTGCATGCTGAGTGAGCCCTACTGTGAGTCACGCGGAATGTGTGCGCACTGAGCGAGCCCTACTGTGAGCCACGCTGGAATGTGGGCGCGCTGAGTGAGTCCTACTGTGAACTGCATCAGAATGTGTGCGCTCTGAGCGAGCCCTACTGTGAGGTGCATCAGAAGGTGCGCACGCTGAGCGAGCCCTACTGTGAAGTGTATCAGAAGGTGCGCATGCTGAGCGAGCCCTACTGTGAGCTGCATCAGAATGTGTGCACGCTGAGCGAGTCCTACTGTGTGCTACACCTCTAACTCAAGGTTTTGATGTTTCAGACAGGGTCTGGTTCTGAGGCCCTGGCTCTCAATGTAACCCAGGGTGGCCTTGAGCTGGCAGTGGTCCCTGTCTCAGCCCCCAATACTGGGGTCACAAGCATGCATCACATCTGACAATGTAATTTTTATTTCTAATGAACTTAAGACTGAAGCTACCTGGGCTTCATTAGCCATGTTAAAATCTTACAAAACTTACTTTCTGTTTTGTACAGTAAACCGAGGGCTTTCACAAGTTCTAAGCAAGTCCTCTACCACTGGGCTACACCCCTGACCCTGAACTTTAGAAAGTTATCAAGGAAAGAAACATCATGCCTGCGCCCTCAAGCAGAGCGTGGCCGACAGAACCATCAGCCTGTCACAGCTGTGGCGTGGCTCAGCGACTTGCTCAGCACGCAGACCTGAGAGCCCTGACCTCTGAAAACAAACGCCACGGTGGAGAAGTGCAGGTCATTATCGAATGCGGTACTCAGGAAGACTGCAGCAGGGTCAAACATAGAGAAGGTTCAGGGGCTGCGTGAGGAGATTGTTTCAAACCCCCCCAAGAGCAGGGAAAAAGCCAACTAATCAAGAAAGTTTTGCAAGAGAAAACACCAGGCAAGATCACTTCAGACCCCCAGGCTCGATGAGACAGAAGGGCAGGAGGACCATCTCCAAGGCAACAGCACCCAGCCCTCAGGTCCAAGGGTCTTACCAGATGCGTCGTCCCTCCTCCTCTTCCTGGGCTTGGAAGCGGCTGTCTCACAAGCGGATGCAGGTGAGTCTGAATGGCAGCCCAACTGGGGCACGATAATCTCTTTAAAACCTGAAAGAAAGTTTTGCAATTAACACTATCCAAGAGTAAATATGGGCACCACCTACAGAAAGCTTCACTCAGGAAAATGCACATCCACACAGCAAAGCATGGGCTGATCTGCCTGGAAGAACCCCCAGATGTGCTCTGCAAAACAGGGAGCGGTCACAGCAGACCACCGCCCGGCAGCAAGCCGGGTGTGCTAGTCCAGACTGAAAGCCAAAATGTCAGGGACACAGGTATTTGAGTAAGTTATTTTCAACTTCAGAGATAAGAAGTTCTTCCCTCCTATGTTTTTGTTGTTGCTAACATAGGACGTCTGTGGAGCAAAAAAACAGAACAAAGAAGTGCGAGAAACGCTTCGTGGGAGCGTGGGAGTGTTTTCACGGGAGCCCCGCTCCTGGGCCCAGCACCCGCTGTGCTGACTGCGACCAAGGAGGGGGGCGGCCGGGAGCGGCCAGACCTGCAGCCCCGCTACTCTCACTCCGGGAAGCCCAGGTCTAGGAGGCCAGCAGGAGTCTCGGGGCACAGGAGGGCTGCGCTCGAGCCGGCTGTGCCACTGCAGCAACCTTTGCCACCGCAGGGGACGAGCGGCCGCCGCGCGCCACCTACCGCGCGCGCCACCTACCGCGCGCGCCACCTACCGCGCGCGCCACCTACCGCGCGCGCCACCTACCGCGCGCGCCACCTACCGCGCGCGCCACCTACCGCGCGCGCCACCTACCGCGCGCGCCACCTACCGCGCGCGCCACCTACCGCGCGCGCCACCTACCGCGCGCGCCACCTACCGCGCGCGCCACCTACCGCGCGCGCCACCTACCGCGCGCGCCACCTACCGCTGACATCCAGGCTCAGGAAGTCGGCGAACTCCTGGGCCAGCGCGTCGTCGCTGGCGAAGGCGCACAGGCAGGCGAAGAAGTGGATGCACCGGGGCGCCGCCTCGGCCTCGGCGCCCGCCCTGTGCGCCCGCAGCGTCTGGCAGGCGCAGAGGAAGCGGCGCTCGGGCGCGCCCTTGCCGGCGCCCGGCTTCTGCGCGAAGGACGTGTGCAGGTAGCCCAGGCTGTGCTTGAGGCTGGCCGCGCACTTCACCACCAGCGTGCTCGCGGTGACCCTCTGCACCAGCGGGCCCGTGGGCTCCGCCGCCAGCTGCCACAGCGTCTGCTTGGTTTCCGCGGGCGCCTGCATGGCGCTCAGCACCGCGCTCTTCAGCGCCAGCGGCGTGGCCTCGGCCTGGCAGGTGGCCGCCAGCTTGATGTGCCGGCACTGGCTCTGCGCCGCGCCGCGCGCCGCGGCCTTCAGGCACGAGGGGACGTAGCAGCGGCCCGAGCCGAGCTGCGTGAGGATCGTGCCGTCCGCCGTCTGGAGCGTCGTCTCCGAGACGCCCAGCTCCACGAAGCAGCGGCAATCGGGGCCCCGGTCTCTCCGGCGCACGGAGTAGACCTGCAGGTCGGAACCTGTGATGATCCTGACGGCCTCGACGCTGGGCTGCTTGCGGGCCCCGAACCGGAACACGGCCCCGCAGGCCTTGTTCTTGCAGCTCAGCCCGCGGGTGCCGTTGTACGTGCCGCACCGGGGACACTTCCTGATGCCCCTCAGCGTGGCCTTCCCCAAGTCAGACAGGAAGGCCGGGACCTTAGTCCTCAGAGAGTTTGGGTCCATTTTTCACAGTCCCTGGAAAGACAAGATGGTCCATCAGCAGAAGCCACACTCAGAAAGGAGGGAGGAGGGCAGAGGGAAGGAGGAGGAGGAGGAGGGAGGGAGAGGAAGAGCGAGGGGCTTTGTGGGGGGCATGCACACATGTAGAGGTCAAAAGACAAGCGGTGGGAGCTGGTTCCCTCCCTCGGCCAGTGGTTTCAGGGGTGAACTCGTGTCATCGCGTCTGGTGGCGACAGCCTTTGCACACTGAGCCACAGTGCTGGCTTTTTTTTTTTTTTTTTTGAAGGCAGATCTTAGTTGCCTGGACTGGCCTGCAGCGCATAATGTAGCCCAGGTTGTCTCAAACTCTCAGAGGCCTGCTGAGGCTGGGGCTACAAGCATGGACCACACACCTGGTTCCATTTTTGACATTTAGAAGACAAAATTAAAGAAGCAAATGTCATCACAAATAACACAAACTTTCAAATGAAAGTGGGGGACACTTGACTCCCCGTACTTTTATAATGTACAGCATCTCACTATCAGAGTCAAGGCATTTCCCCAGGTTCCCCTTCTACCGACAACCACCGCAGCCAGTTAGCTCATCTTTACCCACAGGACGCTTAGCTTTGCCAGGGATTAAAGACAAGGGACCTGGGTGCAGCGCACTGGCAGAGCACGTGCCGCAGGCACCAACCCTGGGTTCGAGCTCAGCGCCACGCACCCAGGAGTGCTGGAGGCTCCAGCTCTCTGGAGGTGGGAGCAACAGGGCCAGGGGTTCGTGGGCTTCGAGCGTGTCTTAAAAAGCTAAATAAAGGGCTAAAACACGGGGAGGTGTCCTTTCCATCCTCTGAGCCTTGGCCACCCTACCTGCAATAACTGCCAGGGCACCCCAAGAACAGTGAAACCGGAATTCGCAAAAAAACCCAGCGTGTGAGCCATGAGTCTGTGGCGGGCACATGGGACGGAGGAGGGCATGCTCGCCAGCAGAGCGACGGGCACTGCCCGGCCTGCGCCCTCTGTCGCTGGGCTGTGACGCAACAATGAAGGGGTTCCGCCTTCTCCTCCTCCGCCAACCGCAAACCTCCTGCCTGGTGTCCAGTCAAGACCCTCCGTGGCGATCTAAACCAAACAAGAAGCAGCATTAGTCGCCCGGCAACAGCACGACTCTTCCCTTGGACGGACGGAGGCCCAGCGGCAGAGGACACTTGGCTCCTGCGTGCTCCTGGGCCACCGAAACAAGCATGAGGCCCCCAGAGAGCTTGTTCTCTGGGGACTCCACACTCAGCAGTGTTTCTCGGTTTTCCTTAGTAAAATGACTTCTTTGGCTTTGATAAACCAAACACCGTCCTCTCCACAGTTAAGTCTCCAACAGTTATTGAAACCACTGAGTACTGAGAAAGCGTATCGTCCCCAGCCGTGGTCCACAGGGGCTGAGAGCACCAGGGAGCCCATGTCTTCCAGAACATCGCTGTGTTTCTGCAGTGCATCACGCTCACTCGCTCATACTGTGCACAGCGAGGCGCTCGCGCGCTCAGCCGGCCACTCTGCTGGCGGGGCCAGGTGGGCAACACCGGCTGACGCTGGCTGGCAAAGCCAGCGGTGCGGCCTCATTAGTGACACTCGAGTGTGCAATGAGAAGACCCTTCCCCACAGTGCAGAAACAAGCACCATCCAGCTAGCGCCATCCACTAGCCAGATTTTCCATCCTCGCGCATACGTTTCCTCTGCAGGTCGCTTCTCTGTCCACCACGCTGCTACTCGGGACGCATGTCAAAGTGAGCTGCAGGCCCCGCTGCAACAGGACATCGTTAAGCTCCAGGCCTCGTGTGCAGATGCGGGGGGAAGTCAGGGGGAAATGCTAGGTGCAACAGCCTACAGTACTCTGAGACAGGGTCTCTCAGTGGTCTGGGTCTCACTGCGGTCAGGCTAGCCGGCCAGTAGGCCCCGAGATCCACCTCGGCCTTCCCAGCATCACAAGGCTGAGCTTTTTGAAGAAAATTAATGTGTGGGTGTGCGTATCGCACACAACACAGTGTGACGGGACGTCGGAGGACAATTTTTGGAAGTAGCTTCTCTTTCCACATGTGCTTGGGTTGAACTAAGCATGCCAGGCTTATACAGCTAGTGACCGCTGAGTCATCTCTCTAGCCCCCAGCTTCTTTAATTTGGGGTTCTAGGACTCAAAGTCAGGTCCTGAAAGCACTTTACCCACCAGGCTGTCTCCGGCACCTCCCTTCCCAACTCCTCTTGAGAAGAGTTCATTTATCGAAACCTATGTAGCTGAAAAAGACCCTCAACTTGGGATCTTGCCGCCTCCACCTCTAGATGCGGGATCACCCTTGGAACACGCCTCCTGCACACAGGGCCGGGAGTCACACCCACGAATGCTAGGCAAGTGCTTCGCCGACTGAGCTACGTCGCCAGTCTTTTAAATTCAATGTTTATAATGGTAAAACAACTTTTGCTCATCTTGTGTATGAGTATGAGTGGCATTCATGTGCCGCCGTATGTCTGTGGGGGTCATCTTTCTGGTCCCCCTTTGCAAAGAGTCTATTATATAGTTCAGACTGGTCTAGACTCCATGCGTGTACTTGTATACCTGGTTTTAAGGCGTGTGTGTGTGTGCGCAGGTGTGTGACAGTGTAGCTGAATGTGTATGTGGAACTAGAGGTTGATGCTGTCTTCCTCCATCACTCTCCATCTTACTATTGCATGTGTGTGGGCATGTTCGCATGTGACATGTATGTACAAGAGGGCATTGCGTGTCCATCTCATTTCTTGAGATAGGATCGCTCCCTGAATCTCTGAACCTGCAGCTCACCAATTAGCAAGCTCCAGTGATCGCCTGCCTCTGCCCCTCAGGTCACAGGTCCCAGCTCTGTGCCTGGATTCATACTTAGGGCCTCACGCTTGCATGGGCAGCATGTCATCAACTTTCTGGGGGTTTTTCGGCCCATCTTCATGTGTGCATATGTTGGGCGTGCTCATGCATGTTCTTGTGTGTATGATGAAGTGTGTTCATGCACATGGAAGGCCGAGACAGACATCAGGAACCATCTTGATTGCTCATTCGCCTTGTTCTTCGGAAGGTCTCTGGTTAAGCCCACGACAGGGCTAGCCTAGCCAGCCCGCCTGCTCTGGAATTCCCGTCTTTGCCTTCCTAGGCTGGAACGACAGGGAGGCCACCACACCCACCTGGCACTTATGCAGGATCCGCGGTTCCCCCGCCCAGGGCTCACATTTGCATGGCAAGGGCTTTAACTGCTGAGCCGCAGCCCTGGTCCCTCCAGGTCTTGAGCTTCTTTTTCTTGAGCAGCTCCACCTGATTGCAAAGACAGATGAGTCATGTTACACAGTTCTAACTCGAACCAGACTGCAAAGCCAACGATGCCTTTCCGTCCCTTCATACCGCCACGCACCCCATGCGCCAACGATGCCTTCACGTCCCTTCATACCGCCACGCACCCCACGCGCCAACGATGCCTTCACATCCCTTCATACCGCCACGCACCCCACGCGCCAACGATGCCTTCACGTCCCATCATACCGCCACGCACCCCACGCGCCAACGATGCCTTCATGTCCCTTCATACCGCCACGCACCCCACGCGTCAACGATGCCTTCACGTCCCTTCATACCGCTACGCACCCCACGCGCCAACGATGCCTTCACGTACCATCATACCGCCACGCACCCCACGCGCCAACGATGCCTTCACGTCCCATCATACCGCCACGCACCCCACGCGCCAACGATGCCTTCACGTCCCATCATACCGCCACGCACCCCACGCGTCAACGATGCCTTCACGTCCCTTCATACCGCCACGCACCCCACGCGTCAACGATGCCTTCACGTCCCTTCATACCGCCACGCACCCCACGCGCTGCCCTGTACAGTGAATGCTCCTGGCGCTTCGTCACTTTTCGTCTTCTGTTTTGAGACAGGGTCTCAGCAGCCCACTGATCTCATGCCTGCGAGTGCTTCTCCTGCAGCTGTCACCACGCCCAGAACCCCGCGGGATGCGTCAGGCTGCTGCTTGGGCCAGGGCACGGGAGCCAGGGCTGGCCTACGCAGTGCAGACACCCTTGTCTCCTGCCCTCCTACCGCCACATCCCATGGCGGCGATCACACACGGGAGAGCACCGCGTGTGCCTGTGGGGCCTCCGGAGCAACTTCCGGGATCGTCTGGGATTACTCTGCCTCCTTGCTGCTTCACTCTGGATTTCCCGGGCTCTGCCTTCTGGAGCCGTAAGTGCGGCTGTTGCCATTTCCACCTGGTGTTTCTATGTGGAATCCAGGATCTGAACTCAGGTCCTTATGCTTGCAAGGCAGACTTTCCAAGCTTCAAGAACCAGCTTTGTAAGATATATTCACATATCATAAAATCCTCCCTTAACCTGCAGTTCTGTGGTTCTTACTACACTCATGAGGAGCGTCCCTCACCAAGATCCAGTTTTAAGAGCCTCCTTGTGGCCCACACAGTGCAGATGCTCCTCACCTGCTGCCCTCACTGCCTCTGCCAAACACTTCCGAAGCAGAAGCAGAAACCCAAAGCCTTTTCCCTCTGCTGTAATGCTGTCCGGACCCAGGATGCTCAGGACTGCTTTCGAGTGGCCTGGAGTAGCTTGGTAGTTTTTCTTTCTTTAAATTTTATTTTTTAATATTTATTTTGTGTGTGTGTCTCAGAGAACACCGTGTGTCCTTGTGGAGCCAACAAGCGACACTGGGAACCATTCTGGATTGTTCTACCTTCTTTTTGCTTTGCTCTGGGATTTCCCAGGCTCTGCCCTCCAAGACTGGAAATGCAGGCCACTGCCATTTCTGCCTGCTGTTTTTACGTGGAGTCTGGGATCGGGCATCCAAACTCTGCTCTTCTGCTGTGAGGCAGAGTCTTAACCCCTGAGGCCTCTCTCCAGCTCCTAGGGCTAAGTGAACATTTAACTTGTTTGAAAAACTAACAAACTTGTGCTAGGGTTGGGGATGGAATTCAGGGGCAAGGCATGTGTGAAGCCCGTGAATTGATTTTCAGGAACATATGCTTGCACGTGCATTTATTATTATATTTGTTTATTTGGAGACGGTCTCGCTCTAGGCCTGGAACTTGCTACGCAGCACAAGCTGGCCGCAAGCCTTGGCCAGCCTCTGCTCCGCTCCCAAGTGTTGGGATGCGTACCACACGGCCCACGTACTTCATCCATGTCAACTCCACGCGACATCCAAGTCCGGTTAAACACGGTTATTTCCTCTCTACACCCAACATTTCCAGAGTTTGTCAAGCACATCTCTGCCAGCTCCGCAGGCACCTCCACTTGCTGGCCAAGCCCTCCTTGTTAGGTGGCTACACAGCGACTCACGGGGTTTCAGAACCACAACAAAAAAAAGGTTCCAAGGGGACGTTCCTCAAGCTTAGTGAAAGGAGCGACCGTGAAAGGCCACACACAGTATGATGCCCAATGAAACACCCAAAACAGGTGGAGAGAGACAGAAACGAGAGCAGGAGCTACAGGAATGGAGGGAAGGAGGAAGTGGTAACGACTGGGAGATCCAGGACTTCTCTTGGGAGGGGGTAAGAAAAGGCTGCACGGATCTGCTGATTTACTAAAACCTCTAAACAAGCTTTTTTCAAAACATCAATTTCATGTTCACAATGTTCCTCAATAAAGTTTTTTGTTTTTAATGTAAAAAGAAGTTGGAATTCAAACGCCAAGGGGCTATTTTCCTAAGTTTTTTTTAAGAAAAAAAAGAGAAAGAAAAAGAGAAAGCAAAGAATGTGTGTTGGTAAAGCAGAAGGCATAGGTCCGACCCCCCAGTATCATAAAAAACAAACAAACAAGAACCTTAAAAACCAGCTACAAGGACTGGCATCACCCAGGGGTGCACGTGTGGCATGCCGAGGGCCCAGGGTCTGGCTGCAGCGGAACAAAAACAAGGACATTCTCCAGCAAAGGGACGCGAGGACCAGAGGGCGCGCTCAGTCGACAACCAACCATGCCGTGGGCTGCGGCAAAGCCTTAAAACCACGGGACGGCCCTACGTGCACACGCAGCGTGGAGCGAGAAAAAGCAGCGCTTCGTGCAGCACGCGGTCCCGGCGGTTAAAATCCAAGGGCGCGCGCGGTCTCGGGAGTGATCCGCTCATCCCGGCGCCCGAAAGGACGCCCGGGCTCGCCGCCTCCCGGCGCGCAGCTTCCGGGACCCCCCTCCCGGCATGCTCCGCGTGGCTGCCGGGACCCGCCCCGCGACCTCCCTCCCGGCATGCAACGCTCAGCACCCACTTCCGGTGCTCACCAAGGCTGGAGTACAAGCGCC
Organism: Typhlomys cinereus; assembly: GCA_023101885.1. NCBI lineage: Eukaryota > Metazoa > Chordata > Mammalia > Rodentia > Platacanthomyidae > Typhlomys > Typhlomys cinereus. Next base: position 200,271 of record JALPQD010000738.1, on the reverse strand, counting down.
GCCGCCCCGGAGCGCAGTTGTCCGGCTCACTGTCCGCCCGCCCCCGCCCCCGCCCCCAGCCCTGCCCTCCGCCGCCGGCCCCAGCGCGCCGCGGCTCTTTACCTTTCCCGGGGCCTGCGCAGGGCCCCGGGGCACCTGCCCGGCGACCGCCCTCGCCGCGGCTCTCTTGGCCTGCCGCGGCCGCTTACAAACGCGACCCAACTGCTCGCTGTAACGACGGCCGTTATTGGTCAGAGCCTCCCACGCGCGCCGAGCGCCCGCCCACTTCCGTTCGCGAGGCCCGACGGGAGTTGTAGTTTCTCGCTGCGGCCCGGCGCGCGCAGGGCGTTCCTCGCGGCTTGACTGTCGGTCGGATAGGAACTGAGCGAAAATCGCCAGGGACATCCCACCTTGCTGCTGCTGCTGCTGCTGCTGCTGCTGCTGCTGCTGCAGCGATTCCGATCTGTTTGGAGAGTTGCCCAGTACGAGCCAGCTTCTCCCTTGGCCGAGGTGGGCGCTCTGCACCCTCGGGCTTAGAGCGACAGTGGGTCCAGGTTCTCTGCGGGGGGACGGAGGGTCTCTCCAGCGCGCGCTGAGGTCGCGGAGAAAGACGACTGCGGGCGGCCACTATCTGTGCAGACACATTACTTTAACCAGACGCGTTTCGGTCTCTTCGGTCGTGAGACAAGCCGCCCTTTCAGGCGCTAAAGTTTGTTAATTTAACAGTGTTTCAAACACTGGAGGGCGGGAAGAGGGGTGCGGTATTTACGGGAGTGGGCGTCTTCTACATCCACTTAACTCCAAGTTAAGAAAACCGGTCCCGAGTCACCTCCCCGTGTTCCAGTCGCGTCGCAACTTGAAGAAACAATTGACAGCTTTAGTTTGAGTCGGGAGCACAAATTTTAAACTTTTTTTTTAAATTTTTTTATTATTATTTATTCAACTGTGCGCATGTGCGTGTGTATGTGCGCGCGCGTGTGTTTGTGTGTGTCTGTGTCTGTGTAGAACCACAGACGGATTCGCGAACCACCATGGACGCCTCCACCTCCTTCTGCCCCGGGATTCACAGGCTCCGCCCTACCAGGACCAGAAGCGCAGGCCGCCCCCGCTTCCGCCTGGCGTCTATACGTGGGATCTGGGATCCGAACTCAGAACCTTCCGCCTGCAAGGCGGAGGCTTAACCCCTGAGCCACCTCTCCAGCCCCGGGAGCACAAATTTTAAAGACACTCCGATAATGAAATGTGATTACAAATGCCGTTAAAAGAAAACAGGGAAACAGGCCCAACTCCTGGGGAGGAGACCCCATCCCCTTGCTGGGGATCAAAGCCTGGGCACCCCTGTGTGCTGAGCAGGGGCTTGTACTACTGACCTAGACCCCCAAGCCCCGATGGATGGAGGGAGTGACGAAGTGGGCCCGTCCTTCCTTCACCTCCCTTCATCTTGCTGCGGTGCCCAGCTCAGGCCAGACCATCTTGCTGCGGTGCCCAGCTCAGCCCAGACCATCTTGCTGCGGTGCCCAGCTCAGGCCAGACATCAGCTTCCAATAGGATGAGATCACAGAGGCTGCGCAGTATGACACAGCGCCGGGGAGACTGATAGGGGTAATAGTAGCACCTGCTGAATTCGAATCCCAATACCACGGAAAGAGCCCGGCGCGGGCTGTGGTGCCTGTAACGCCAGCACTGGGGAGCCGCTGGGCGGTCAGCATCGCTGGGAGAGGGCAGCTTCTGGTTTCAGTGAGCGGCCCTGTCTTAACGGCCGCCCAGAGCGCGGCCATGCTCACATGTATTTTCCACACACACACCACACACTAAATGAAAAAAGTACGGCCACAAAAAAGAACTTACCCGGGTTCTGTGGAGAAAACCAAGAACAGGTTCCACGAGGTTCAGGTGGTAGAATGCTTACCTCGCGCGCCTGAAGGTTCAATTCCAAGCACTGCACAACCAACTGGTTTTGGGGAGTATGTCTACTAGATCAGCACGGGCGAGACAGAGACGGGAGGCTCAGCAGTTCATGAGTTTGGGTGCATGAGGGGCTCTCCCCAAACATGCCACAGAGCAGCTCCACACAGCAAGGGCACTTAGCACACAGCTATAGCCCAGGGAGCTGAGGCAGGAGCTCACCAGAGACCTTAGGCTAAGGCAAGAGACCCAAGAATGACTGTAATCTGAATGAAGATGAAGGGACGCTCAGGTGGGGGCTGGGGGGAGACCGCGGTCTCCTGAAAGGGGACCACTAGCCATGCATCTGTCTCCTCCTCTTCAAAACAGAAGTGTAGAAAGATGAAGGACACCTGATGCTGACAGCTGGGTCCAAACCCAGATGGGCAGATGAGCATTTCCACACCCATGCACACACGCCCACACGCAGCGCACACCCACGCAGTACACCCATGCGTCTACACCCCCACGCAGTGTGTACACCCAAGCACACGCATGCACACCCCCACGCATGTACACAAACATGACCCCATGCCTACACCCACACCCACCCCACACCTCTTCCCACACTCTTCCTCTGAGATAGGGTTGCTTGCTGAACCAGCTAAGGGCCCAGATCGTCTCCCACCTCTGCTCACTGGGGCTGCAGGCATGCGCATGGCTCTGGGAATCAGACCTCAGGCCTTCACCTTCACAGCCAGGGTTCCCTGAGGTGTTCCTAAACCTCCTGAGGCCAGACCTCTCACTCTGTGATGACACTTAGCCGCCCTATTAAAATGAGCGCCCTGAAAACATGCCTGGAGGCTGTGCGGGCAGATGCAGCCCCTGACCTTGCTTTCGGCAGAAAGTCCTCTAACATCCTGCTCGGTGGGACTCAGGGCCCCGGTGCACAGTGCTGCGCTGTCCACAGCAGAGAACTGTGAGCAAACCAAGTATTTCCCTTGTTTTATTTTTTCCATATTCTTGATTTGGGGGTCAGGGTCTCACCGTGTAGCTCGGGCCACCTTCCTGCTGGGACTTAGCAGCATAGCACCTGCCTAAAAGCGGGTCTTCCTCACCACACGCTCATTATCCGAGGTCTTGAAGGAAAGGGAGAAAGTGCTATTCGAATAGCAAAGTTCTTTATTTAGGAAGACTTAAAATTCACAGCTTTAGAGTTATGTTCTTCAAACCCTAAAAGCGCCAGTTAAAAGGCAACGAATGGAACAAATGACCTCTACAAAGAGTTTTCAGAGACAGCTTACAGGAAGGTTTGCCTTCCTGTCCTGAGAGCAGGCCTTGTGCTGAGCCCACCGGAGCAGCCCACACTGCCGGTCCTCAGGCCTTTAGAGAGAACGCCAGCACATGGCTACAAGGTGGGGGAGCAAGCGCAAGGATAAGACACCAAAACGTGATCGTAAACCCCGTTTTCAGAGAGAGACCCCTTCATCGTGAGCCCGTGGACTGCAGATTCCCTGTGAGGTTAACCCACCAGGTCGGAGATGAGAACTGGCAAGCGCGCTCCGAGAGGGCTCATCACCGTGCTCCACCGACAGACAGACATTCTCACACAATGACCACCGCAAGGAGACCGCACAGGTCATAGAAAACATAGAGGAACTTTAATTTCCCACAGGCGGGGCGAGAATACTGGCTCAGGGACGCACCAGGAGCCGCTAGTTCTTTACAGTACCAGAGAGTAAACTTCAAATGCACGTTGCAGACCGCGCGCTCACAATCCTCTCCTGAGGTTGGCACCCAGCGCTGAAAGTGAAAACCACGTTAGCCGGTCCTGAAATGCTTGGCCGACCCCTGCCAGCAGCACTGGCGCCCCATCTTCCCGTAACAAATCAACGCACAGCTAAGATTTGTGCAGTAAGAAAATACACTGGCTAACAAAAGTCATTCTCTGAAACAGACAAAGTAAAAGGAAAACGAGGCTCGGGCTGAGCTCACACCCTGCGGCCACGAGACGCCGAGGAAACGGAATCCTTTCTTGTAAAGAACGGAAGCAGGTCGGAAGGTCGGAAGCAGCTTCCTGGTGTGTATAAATACGTGTGTCCTGTAAGCTGCTTTTGGTTTCGTGCCCTGATCTGTGTAAATTAAGAAGGAAATTTCCAAGTACTTAAAAATTGTACTCATCTTCCATAAAGCAAATTTTAACGTATCAATGCTTAAAAATACACAGTGACGAACGGAAGCGTCACGCATCGGCACGCTCCGGAGAGGCCCCCTCGGGAGCTGGCCCACGCGGGAGCTGCTTCTCCCGGCTCTCCGAGCGGCTGGCTGACCACTGGCTCCTGACTGTCCGCTGCTAGCGGCCGCCAGGAGCTCTCCGCAGGGCTCGGAAGCCCCCGACCACTGCAGTACGCGTGGGGGCAGTCCTGTCACGGAGTCTGTCACAGAGACGGAAATGCACGAGAAAGTCCAACGAGAACAGCGCCGTCGCCCGCCAGCTTCTGCTTGCTGGAGCCCCAACAGCGCAAGTGGGGGCTCCAGAAACCCAGGCACCCACAGAACGAGAGGAGCAACTACACGAGGCATCTCCTCGGCCAAGGCGACTTAGGAGGTAGGATTTTAGGGGTTTTGTTTCTCTTTTGGCATCTGAACATTTAAAAATGCTTTGTCCGGCTGGTCCTTCAGGCCAACTTTGGAGCTCACAAGGAATCCCAAGCCCGACTAGGAATATTCTGCAGTTTTGCAGCTACCATTTGTACAGTCAGTTGATGAACTCTTTTGAAGTAGATCTAAGTAGAAAACATCAAATTAAGTTATTCCTTTACACCCAACTTTGTGTCCCAAAATCTTTACGAAACAAGTGCAGACGACGCTGAGCTAAGACTCTCCGAGGGCTCTGGACACGGGGCTGCAGCGTGGGCTGTCTAGTGCCAGCCCCCACGGACACATGGGAGCAACACGCATCGAAACTGACGTGGGTAAGAAAGTGTCACTCCGTGGAGAGCTGCTCTAGTACAGTTGCTCCTACAGTTCCTGGTACACAGCAAAGTTTGTCGCTGAAGATAAAAAAATCCTTTACACATACCCAGCGGGGAATCATTGAGGCAGCCCTCTTATGTGGAACGCAAGATGAGCACAGCAGCCAGTCCAGCTGAGGAGCGGTGTCAGTCTGTGGGAATGTCGTTTTCTTCCATTTGACAGTACTTTACAGAACATTAATAAGGCAGGACAAATTCATGAAAAAAGGTAGATACAAAATGACATAAAACTAATAACTTATATTAAAAATTCCAAAGGGGTAACAGTGGAGATGGAAAAGCTCAAACAAGCTGTTTTTGACCTAAAGTAGAACAGTGCACAAGCTGACTCTGCACCAGTTTGGCTGTTCCTTTTCTTTTTACATTTTTACATTACATGTTTAAATCATATCAGGAATGAAAACTAAAACTGCACCCTACTTGAGTGGAAAAAGTTCAACATTGTGCAATTTTCTGCCTCCTAATTTTTAAAAAGTGGCAGCAATCCCTGCATTTGTATTTGATACAAGAATCTGAGAAACTTTATCAAAAAAGGTAATAAAGGCAAAAATTGGCAGACACCCACCACTTTGTTCCTTTTTAAAACAATGTGGATGATCAGTGATTTCATGATTAGAAAAACGAATCTTTTAAATAAATACATTGCATCTGACATCTGCAGGGCGGACTGAGATACGTCTCTAGGTAAACGTTGGCTTCGACCCTCCTCAGGCCGGCTTCCCGTCCTGCGCCGCAGGCTTCCTACCCTCCGGGCTGGCTTGTTCTGAAGTCCAGTTCACTGGGTGTCGTAGCCGGCGACCCGGTACCCAGCAGGCTGAGCAGGCAGCATGCTGCCATTCTGCCCCGGAGGCGGTTGCACGCTGTAACTGGGCCCCATCCACGGTGCAGAAGACGGGGTCTGACTGGTGAGTGTGAGAAGCGAGAGGAGAGCCGCCAGTTACAACAGTGTTAGAGCACACAGGAAACACACCCTTTCTCCACCCACCCGTAAGAGTAACTGCTGGGCCAACGAAAGAAAGACAAGAGCAGTTTCCCGTAAAGCCAGCATCCCCGCATGTATGTGGGGAAGTTTGTTAGGAACTGCAGCTGAGAAAGTGTCTCCGACTACAAACGCGCATCCCTTTTGACCTTAGAAAATCCTTCTTCCCCTAGCTGGGCCACGCTGAGCAAGACTAGATCCAGCAGCAACAGCGAGCAAGACAGAAACTAGCTCGACTCTTACCTACGTCAACGCCCAAGTTTTCGCCATGACAATGATTTATTTTTTAACTATGGAGTATTTTTAATTCCCGGCTCTCTTTCAGAAATGTAGTAAAACAGGCGGTGACGGCACTGCCACGCGACCTTTCTGCACAGAGACGCCAAGCGGGAGCATCGAAGCAGCGTCTGCTCCTGCTCCCCAGGGGGCACGCGGCGGGTGGGGTCACGGTGAGGGCTGCACTGGCAAGCCAGAGCACCGAGAGGAGGTCGTGCTCGTGCCGCGAGGCAGCAGGGTGATGTCCGGTGCCCAGGCCTTGGGGAAGACGGTGGAGGAGCTGAGGACCAGGCTCAGTCAGTGGGCGAGCAGGGCCCGGCAGAGACGGGAGCGAGGCTCTCCTGTCCCCCATCGTCCCAGAGCAGCGGGCAGCACAGGCCGGTGGGCAGCAGCGGCTGCAGGTCCACCCTGGGGCACAAAGCCCGTTATTCAGCAGAGGAGCGATGTGGAAGGAAGGGGCAAGTGTCTTGGCTACAAGCCACGTGGACAGAGTCACTAAAAGCTGATCCTTCTCTGTGCAGGAAAGAATGGCTGAGGGCCACAGGCACGTGAGAATCCCACGGACTATCGACACTTTTCACCAGAGGAATGACAGGGGTCCCGAGAGCCCCCAGCCAAGCAGGAGGACCAAGAGTTCAAGGTCACTGTCACCTTCAAAGTCTGGACAAGGCAGCCTGTGCTGCATGAGACCCTGAGCCAGGAGGACGCCTTGAAGGTATAAACCCAAGGAAGGTATTTCTAGGAAGATGTTGACTTTCGTGTATGCATGTGCACGACTGCATGTGCATGCGTGTGTAGACACACGTGTGCATGTGTATGCAAGTATGCACCCATGTGCACGTATGTGAGCACGTGCGTATACAAGTGTGCATGCACGTGTGCACATGCGTATTTGTGTCCACGCACGTGTGCACATGCGTATTTGTGTCCACGCACGTGTGCACATGCGTATTTGTGTCCACGCACGTGTTCACATGCGGATTTGTGTCCACGCACGTGTGAATGTGCATATACGTATGTGTGCGAATGTGCACGTGTGTGCACGTGCGCGAGTGTGCACATGCGTGTGTGCCTCTTGCACCACAGGTCAACCTTCACTACTGTTCCCTGGGGCCCCTCATCCTGTTTCTAGAAACAATATCTCAATGGAACCCGAGGTTCGCTAATTAGGAAAGGCCGGCTAGACACGGAGCCCCAAGAATCTGTCTGTCAGACAGGCTTTTAAAGAGACTATTTAAAAGTATAAACTAAAAAAATTTTTTTTAATTAAAAAAAAGCAAACAAACAAAAAGCTCCAACCACTGTCAACACCAGGTTTTTGCACTGTTTTTAAGGATTTTATAAGTCGCAAACACCAAAGCCCTGTAGCCGGAGCCCCGGGAAGGTGCGGCGTGATTAGGAGCGGCACGGTGCTCACTCGCTGGCAGCCTCTTTCTGACTCGCCCAGACCCTGCAGAGAAAGCCACGCACTCACTTGAACGCCTGCTGGCTCCACGGCTGGCCATACATTCCATAGGCAGGAACCTGCCAGCCATTTGGCACATACTGGCTGATCTGCTGTGCGTTTCCGTACCACTGGCCCCACTGGCCATAGGCTGGCGGATATCCGATTTGATTTTGCTATCAAGTGAAGTCATGACATACAGTTTAGTATTTGGTGAAGTTATACAGTCTACCACATTTAGCCAAAACACAGGTCGAAATCAAACTCAACTAACAGGACGGGGCCGGGAACACAAGTCAGTAGCAGATGGAGCACTTGCTTGTAAGTGTGAACACGGGACTATTCCCGCACCACTCTCTCTCTCCCACGCACACATGCAAACGTGTAAGAAAGGTGCCATCGTGGGGCCGTCACCACGTGACGCTTCTTCAAGGCTTCAGGGATACCCTGGTGATGAACGTAAGCTTGGTGCGGGAGCAGGGAAGATCACCTTTCCTGAGCGCGGACAGTTAAGACGACCACACGTCCGCAGCCAGGCGTCTTCTCGATCCTTGCTCTAAGCTCCATTCACAACTTCCTCAAGGGAATCTTGCGAGATGGCATGTGTGTCACCAGAGGCACAGGAAAACACAAAGAGGCAATGCGAGGAAGCCCTACCTCATTTACAACTCTATTTTCTATTCTGTCAGGCCAAATCGCACGTGACTAAATCACCGAGTATTAAAAATAGCTCATCCTCTGGAAGGTTTGGTGGAGTTTTAAAACGCACCTGTGTGAACCCAGTTACCGCAGTGATGTGGTGCCCGAGGGCAAGAGCAGCCCTCACACTGCATGACGTGCACCAGAAACTCACCGCGGGACTGTGAAAAAGTCTCAGTTAGCAGCCTCACCATCAGCCCAGCAGCCACCGCGGCCCAGGGCCTCTCACCTGCTGCACAGGGCTGGCCATGTCCAGCGTCTCCTTGCCCCAGTAGCACTTAACCACATGCCCTTCAATGGTGGTCCCGTTGACGGACACGATCGCATGAGCCGCACTCTCATGGGAGCTGAACCTATTGGAAAGGATACAAAGACCCACAGCATGGTTTCTAAATGCTTAGGAACAAAGCCTGTTTTTCTAAACAAAGTAAATAACTTCAACTACCATTTAGAGAGAAAGAAAAACCAAGATGACCTTGAGAAAAAGAGACTGTTCTGAAACTGACCCCCCCACTGAACTGCAACAGTCATTTATATGAGAACATGCGCGTGCAGCAGCGGGCCCTGGGGTCACACTGGGGTCACCCTGGATTGCTCTACCTTCCTGCTGCTTTGCCCTGTGCTGTCCCAGGCTCTGCTTTCCAGGGCTGGAAGTGCAGGCCACTGTCTTTTCCACCTGGCGTTTTTACGTGGGTTCTGAGATCTGAACTCAGGTCCCTCTGCTTGTGAGGCACAGTCTTAACCCTTGAGCTTCTCTCCAGCCTCAGTGGCATATTTTCTTAGCCATTTCGTACAAATACCCTACAGCTATGAATTTATCCCCCTCAATACCGTGTCTTTAGTTTATCGGGCTGGCCACAATTCCCTAATGAAGCCAGGATGACCATGAACGCCCATGTACCAGAGACCTGTACCGCCATGCCCAACACGGGGCAGTTTTTAACGGAGGACATGTTGCTATCGGAAGGAGGGGATGTGAAAACACATGGTGGGTCTTTGGTGGACCGCTATTTGCTAGAAATGCTTCTGTTTCTTTAAAACAATGGTGAGCTCCACTGGCTCTCTGCATCAGCCTCCCAGGGTGTGGGGGGACCTGAAGTAAACTCTTAAGAAAACCACTGTGTTAAATATTCCAAAATTATTTGGGGGAGGGAAAACCCTTTGAGAGAAACTGCACTTACCGAACGAATGAATACCCTTTATCTGGGAAGACTCGGATTTCCATGATTTGTCCAAAGGGCGAAAACGTCTGACGCATCAGTTGCTCTGTTAGACCAAATACAAAAACGAGGAAATCACACTGGTTACATATCGACAAGAGCTGATCAGTATAAAGTCATTTTCTAGATGTGACAAAGGACGAGCTCCATACCTGTCAGTCCTGAGGTCACCCCGCCACAGTACACAGTGCAGTTGTTAGGGCTGGACTGACTTACGACCTCGTCATATGACAGCTGTTTGGTGTTTGCTGGGGACAGAAAACATCTATCTTCAATTCATCCAGTATGCCCAGGAGAGAAACAATATCAACCACAAGCTACACGGCAGTATTAGCCTTGGCCACGATGCCCGCACAACACAGGTGCCCGCGCAACGCAGGTGCCCACATAATGCAGAGTGCATCTTAGACTAGGGCTAAGCCTCCCCCAAGAACACATAAAACAACTACCCCGTATTCTCTATGTAAGAGGAGACTTAACACTGGAGACATGTAACTATTAAAATTATACAAATGAGAACAAAGCCTCTTCAACAGAAGTCTCGGTCTGCTTGTCTATTTCCGCAATAAGTCTCCAGGAACCGCTCTGACACTGCAAAGGCCACATCTGCTTTTCCTCTGCACCTACATTCATATGCACTCTTTGGAGCTGGAGGTTTTCGGGTCGCCCAGTTGGTTCTGATCTGTCTCCCGCCAAGCCACTGGCCCCCCATCTGCTGGATGGCGTTCTCAGCATCCTGTTCCACATGACACGTAAACCACAAAGAAGTGCAGTTAATGGATGCTACGAGTAACTTTTACCAGTAGAGAAACCTTGGTGCTTCCCACAACGTTTTAAAAATAAAAATGCCTTCTGAAATACACAATATACAGCAGCTTTCCCAAAATGCCATATTGTTTTAAAATTATCTTTATCTGACAACAGACTTTGGGAATGTTAATCACCCAAAAAGTACAGAGCCCAGAGTCTTCGTGAGAAGGTTGGGACCAGTGGCGCGACTCCTTAGCCCGCGTGTTCCGCACGCTCCACCAGCTGCTGGTGACGGTACCAGCTCCCTAAACAGACGCAGGACGACCGAGCCGTCACCGCCCCTAGCGGCTGAGCGCTCAGGACGCTCTGGTCCACAGCGCCACGGTACAGATCCCGGCTTCTCTGGGGACACCACGACAGAGGCTGGGGCTGGGGCAGGTCACGAGGGCACCGGAGCTAGAGGTTTTTGACATGTGCTTGTGGCTGTAAGCATTTGTAACTCCGCCTGTCCTGAGGCATTTTGCCAGTATGTTGCATGACTGGACGGTAAGTGACTGAACACGAGAGGACACTGAGGACCAGGGCACCGAGCGCAGCGGCAGACAGGCCGAAGGAACGGCCCCGGCTGGCACAGCACGGGCTTCCGGTCAAGCTCACCCATTTGTTGAAAAAGGAGACGAAGCCATATCCCTTGGACTTGCCCGTCGCCATGTCTTTTACCACTCGGGCATCTCTGAAAACACAAACAACCAGACATTGAGGCTTGTACATTGTCCTCTGTAATAAAGAACTTCATTGTCCTGTTTCACCTTCATTAAAAGTAAACCTTTACTGTAAATGTATCTTTTATTCTACAAAAAGATGTACTGGAAAATGAGGCTTAAAATTTTACAGACATGCAAATCGTAAGTTCTTATGCAAGTCTCCATGACAAAGATACTGCTTCCTCGGACAGTGTTTTATAACCACTCGCCTGGCAGGGCCTGCGCCAGCGCCAACCATCCGCATTGCTACTTGCCATGTGAGAGCTTATCCCACTCAACTGAAAACCAAAGCAGAACAGCGGGAACAAAGGCTCGAAAGGTGGCACATCCCTAAATTAATTCATCATTTTCTCAGATGAATTTAGGGTCCCCCTTTTGAGAACTTGACATTTTTAGAAACATTAAATCACTGAAGAAAAATACTAGGTACACACTTTAAATTATTCATATAAATCATAGTAAGATTGATTGGAAACTATAAGATGTGAAAACAAAACTTTAGAAAGTCAGAAAGTAAAAAAGTGGGCCGGCGCTCATCCCCTGCGAGCCGCGGCCTGGAGTCGGCCAGGGAGACCCTGTCCGTTCCCCAGAGACGCTCTGCACAATAACCAGAGCGAGGCGCCCTGCACAATGACCAGAGCGAGGCGCCCTGCACAATGACCAGAGCGAGGCGCCCTGCACAATGACCAGAGCGAGGCGCCCTGCACAATGACCAGAGCGAGGCGCCCTGCACAATGACCAGAGCGAGGCGCCCTGCACAATGACCAGAGCGAGGCGCCCTGCACAATGACCAGAGCGAGGCGCCCTGCACAATGACCAGAGCGAGGCGCCCTGCACAATGACCAGAGCGAGGCGCCCTGCACAATGACCAGAGCGAGGCGCCCTGCACAATGACCAGAGCGAGGCGCTCTGCACAATGACCAGAGCGCTGCTACTCGAGGCTGAGCAGAACCAGCCGCTACAGCTCAGAGCGCAGGACGCAGAGGCTTTGCAGCAATATGCTGCTGTTAGCCAGCTGTGCCACCATGCCTGCTCGGGACACGTGAACAAAACCGGCACTTTTACACAAAAACCCAGATCAGAAAGCCATGCAATGTCATCTTAATTAAAGTGTACGCAAGCATATTTTTGGCCAATTTAGAAGTGATTTATTAAGTGTACTCGAAATGGCAAAGATCTGTTGGTGTATAGAGAAAACTAATGGAAGTCATTTCTCAACATATAAAAATATTAAATTTTCTACATAATATGCATGCATTTAATTACCTATCCTCCTTTACAAAAACTTGCTAGATGACCCTGAATCAAGAAACAGAAAGCATTTAAGTCGTGTATGTCAGAGGAAGTGACGTTTTCTGCCCGACATGTGAACAGCCCATTGCTTCTTGCTCTCTACGAACCAACCGATAAGCTACAGTCTGCAGGAGAACCTTCGGCAAGCACCAAGCATCTCCTGAGAGGCCCGGAGCAACAAGCCCCGCAGAAGGAAAATATTCTCATCAACAAGCCCCGCAGCAGGAAAATATTCTCATCAACAAGCCCCGCAGCAGGAAAATATTCTCATCAACAAGCCCCACAGCAGGAAAATATTCTCATCAACAAGCCCCACAGCAGGAAAATATTCTCATCAACGGCCATTCGGGTCTTTCAAATTTAAGAGAAATTAAATTTCTTTACAGGCTGAATCTCAAGCATTCATTACCTCGATGAAAGGCCTTACCAAGGGGGGGATTGTACAGCAGTGACTGTGGGACCACAAGAAAATCCACAGACTAAGAATCTATGTCAACATGGGTCAACAAAAAGGAATTACTAACTTAAAAATACAAAGTTGCAAAACACCTAATACTGAAAAGTCATGTAACTTTAATCAATTGTTAAACAATCTTTGTATAATTTCAAGCTAAATTCTCATTGTCAGAGAAGGCATTTTGATCTAAATAAAAAACCCATCAACACTCCTCCAGAGCTCAGAGTGGTCAGTTAAAGCTTCAGTGAATGGCAGCCTCCGTTTCCTGGCTTACTTTCTGTCCCCCACCCCCGCTCAGAAAGAGCAGCAAACAGTACTTTTGTCTCCTGGTCCCATGACGGCTCTGAGGCTAGGGTGAAATTCACAGGTTTTCTACTCCAGAATGCAAACACAAAATTCTTCTTTCAGGAATTGACAAAGCCCTCGAGAAGCCAAAGGCTAAGGTCCCTCAAGTCCAGGTGCTGAACACAAACTAACCATAAATGAAGTCCTACAACAGAGTAAGAGGAAAGCGGAGAAATGACAACCTAACTTACTCGCTCAGCCAGTTTCCACGAAGGAAAGAGACCGACCTTGCCCGCTCTGGAAGGTGGTCCTCTACGTGGGACGACTGCCAACCTTCCAGCTGCCTCACCATTCCTGCTGCTGTTTGTTCAAACCAAACCATAGCTAGATTTTCTCGTTACTACTCAACAAAGGAATCAGAAACTCTTCTTCTCAACTCAAAAATCCTCCTAAACTGGCGTCCATGGTGGTTCCCGAATTCATCCGTGGTTCTACACACACACACACACACACACACACACACACACACACACACACACGCACGCGTGTACACACACGCATGCACAATTGAATAAATAATAAATAAGAAAAAAAATTTAAAAAAAATCCTAAACTGCTGAGGGCACATTATTCGAATGCAGCTTTTCAAACCTTCAAAGTTAGTCTGTGTGAATCTTTACAAAATGCCTCAAATGTGCAATTAGTATCAAGGGCAGGAAAACAGTGCTCATTATATTAAAAGATACTACTGTTAATCACTAAAAGGGCTTGGAATTAAATACTACAAGGGGCCGAAGCAATCATATTTGTACTTTACATGCCCTGCGCAATGTCCAACACACTATTGACCTCACAAAGTTTAGCATCAGCTAAAGGCACTAGGATCCTTGGCGGCAAGGGATTGACAGCCACAGTAGTGTTCCTATGCTTAAGGGGAACACAGGAAAAGGTTCTGGGAAATGCCACTGGGTCCTTGCACCTCATCGGAGAGGAGGGCCCAGAGGAGAGTTTGGCATGCATATTAAAGGATGCTCCGAGGAGGGGAGGGGGAGGCACTGGGGGATGGGGAGGGAAGGGGGAGGGGAGGGGGCACAGGGGGATGGGGTTGGAGGGGGGGACCGGTGTACCTGTTAAGTTTGTATGAGTGGAAATAAAAAAATAAATAAATAAATAAATACTACTGTTAACCATTAAAAAGGGCACAGAATTAAGTGCCAAGGAAATGACACGTCTCCTCTTGTTAAAGCTAGCACAGGTGCACAGACTGAACATAAGAGTCATGGGGATGTATCAGCAAGCACCTGCAGTCACGACACACGTGACAGAGAGTCTCAAGAACCGCTGCTGAATGAACACAGGTGATCAAGACTCATTCACTAATGGGAAACCAGCTTATTGCCAGCTTCGTTAATGTTCTCTAACAATGCAATATACCACATTTAAGGGTTAAAATAATGTCCCAAGTTCACAATAGCATTAAGGTCACTTATACATAAAATCACTCTTAATTAAAAGCATTTATGCATCTGTTACTTACGATATTCTTCCAAATGGTGCAAAAGCTGCTTTTATATCTTCAGTTGTAATTTCTGGGCTGAGGTCACCAACAAACACATGGAAATGATCTTATAAAAGGAAGGAAGGAGAGTGAAAGGAAAGCACAACTTTATGATACACAAACAGTACTAAAATCGACCCGCTATTTTTAAAGTAATGCACGGATTATAGTAGTCATACTACCACGCTAGCTAGAAAACTCCTCTGGATTTTAAACAGCCAATCAAGGCAACAAACAGGAAGGTCTTCTAAAGGCTGCAGCTGCTAACTGGAGACTGACAACATGCCTCTACTTACGTCAGTTATTATAGGGTCTAACAGATAAACTGAGAATTCTAACAAGTTTCAGTTCTGCAGGTACTGTTCTAATGGCGAACATCTACTTCTATGCATTTTACAACTACACTTAGACTATAAATTAATAGCAAATAGCGATGCAGTCATGTGGACTAGGTTTGCCTCAGGCAACTTATTGAAGCTAGCTCAAACAACCTGATCTAGCCACTATTTTGTGAAGAACAATCAAAAAAATACCTTGCATTGCAACAGTTTGCTGTTAAAGCATTTGACAGTGTTCTCAAAAGCCCAGACATTACACCAGTCAGCACAGTGAGTCCACGTGCAAGAGAAATAAGGCTGAAGCGACAGAATGCAACAGCGATCCCGTCACTGCGCCACAGCCGTTAAACAGCTTGGGAGAGAAATAACCATTCCATGTGAAGCTTTTCAAAAGACAATTCTCAAAAAAAGAAAATCGAACACACAAAGTTGCTGATAAATACTTTCAAATGGACACACTACACGCATCGACTCTGACAGCAGACCTGAGGAGCCGCTTCCCTGCGCAGGCAGGAGCAGCCCAGCGCACTCCCCCGCAGCACCGTGTGGGGCAACCAGGACGCAGGGCTGGGAGCAAGCCCAGGGCTCAGGAAGCAGCAATCATGCCCTGCAGCTGGTCAAGGCATTTCTAAGACATCCGCGCTACCTCGGGGACAGACGCCTAACGGCAAGCAGGTGGCGGACAAGCCACACCTGATCAACACTGGGGGAAACTGCTAGAGACGAAAAGCCACGCTCCCTCCTTCCCCCTCCCCCAAGGACATCAAACACACTTGAGGTGGTTAGTGAGCACCCTGCGGAGAGTTCATCGATGTGTAAGAAGACACAATTACCTTGCGAGCGCTGTGTGCTGACAACGGTACTACCTGATGACAAAGATTAGATTTGTTCTTAAATTTATTAACACAAGCACATCACATCACATCTTAGGATAATGAGCAAACATTACTGCAAACATGGGCGATGGCGTAAGCTTTACAGTGAACTACTGGGTGTAAGGACAGGCGAAGGGAGAAGAGGACACTTACTGCTCGTGTCTTTCTTTTGACTGCTGGGAGTTGTTGCCCAATTCACTTTGACTTCCTGGAAAATTATACACGCAACATGTAAAAATAAAGTTCCCGGTCATATCTGCATCTACGAACACGTAGAGATGACGCACACTATTCAAGGAGTCCTAAGTCTCCATATCCCTCTTCTGGTCCACAGTTATGTAAACACCTTATTTAGCTATTTATCTACTTAATTATTCACTCGCTCACTCACTCACTCACTCACTCACTCACTCACTCATGAGAGGGAGGGAGAGAGAGAGAGAGAGAGTGCGTGTGTGTGTATCTCAGAGGACATTGTGTGTCCCTGGGGAGGACCAAGGGTGACTTCGGGAATCATCCTGGATTGCTTCCACCTCCTTTTTGCCTTACTGTAGGATTTCCAGGCTCCACCCACCAGGGCCAGAAGTGCAGGCAGCCACCGTTTCCACCTGGTATTTTTATGTGGGACCTGGGATCTGAACTCAGGACCTTCTGCTTTCGAGGCAGTCTTAACTCCTGAGCCATCTCTCCAGCCCACAAACACCTTTATGTGTGGAGGTACCTGGGATGGGACAGAACTGCTGGGCATGTGCTCTACCAGTGACCTTATCTCCAGCCGCCTGCACACCCATCTTAATCTTCAGACAGCTTACCGAGTTACCAAGCCGGCCTTGAACTAGCAATCTTTCTCCCTTAATATACAGAGCAGCTAGGTTACAAGTTGGAGCCACCAGGCCCAGCGAATAAAGATGATTTTGATTAATCTTAATTTTTACATGTCTCTGTTAATGTTAAAGTAATTTTGGCGGATTTTTTTTCAAAAAATTCTGGTCAAAGATAACTATACATTTTTCCCCATTCATTTCCCATTCACAATCAGTTTTATTACATGTTTTATCTATACTTGAGAAATCAATAAACATTTTAGTACTTTTTTCCCTATCTTTTCCCACCAGGTTTGGCATATGTGGGACCTGGGATCTGAACTCAGGGCCTTGTGCTTATGAGCAGAGTCTTACTTAACCCCTGAGTCATCTCTCCAGCCCCATTTTAGTATTTATTTACAGAGGAGCATGGAGAAAAGTAATATAAACACAGTCTTTAGCTCTAGAAGCTTTGTCTTACCTCGTAAATACGAATGCTATGAAACAAAACAGAGTATGACTGCTATAGCTTGAACATAATGGTTCAACAACAAAAACAAAATCAAAGAGCTTCCCCTTTCCAGGGCCAGACAGATGGCCCTGCGCGTATCACATGCACAGAATGAGCAAACGGCCCAGAGTTTACATTTCCAGATCCCACATAAATGAGGGTTTGGTGGCCTGTCAATTCAGCCTTGGGAGGTGGAGACTAGGAATTCCCCAAGCAAGGTGGTTAGCTAGATGGGTCTTATCAGTGAGCTCTGTGTGGGTTGCTTTACAGACCTACGTTCAACACAGTAGGGGCAGGAGCAATCAGTGACGACTGTGTTGACCTTCGGTACACACACACACACACACACACACACACACACACACACAGAAAAACAAAAATTTCTTAGGCCAACGAGACAGCGAAGTCTTGCTCTACAGGCTGACAACCCAGGCTTGCTCTGCGCCCCGCAAAGGCGGCAGGTGACTACCCGGCTTTGCCCTGGGGCCCACACAAAAGCAGCACCCCAGGCCTGTGGCCCGGGGCACTGAGGAGACGCCGCCACCCTCCTCCCTCGGCAGCTTACCTTACCCATTATCTTCCGCCCGTTCATGGCAGCGAGGGCTGCTGCGGCGTGGCGGTGCTCGTGGAACTCCACGAAGCAATACGGGTCGTTACCAGCCGTCTGCTGCAGAAGAAAACAGATAGAGCACCTCGAGGCTTATTCTCCTGCCCCCTTCTCTTTCCCTGGAAACCTCTTCTGCGCAGGGGAGGGCACGTGCCAGGGTGCATGAGTGGAGGGCAGAGGACGTGTGGAGGGCGGCGCCTGAGTGGGCTTTTCCTGCCAGCACATGGTCCAGGCCTCAGACCCAGGCTGGCAGCTTAATGCCGAGTATCTTGATTCGAAGTCACCTTGCCGGCCTCCAAAATCCTTTTTAACTCTTAGACACTCCAGTTATTAAGCTGCACTAAACGAATGGTTTGCTCCCAAGTAAATTTTTAGATAAAAAGTCAATCTTTCAGCACTGTGGATCAGGCTCAGGGCCTTGCACACGGTGCTAGGCACACGTGCTGGGCACACGTGGGCACACGAGCTGGGCGTGCTGCATAGCCGCTCCCTCACCTTCCACATAACTTGTCGAGCGTTCACCCACCTCCTTCCAGGGCGTTCCTGACATTAGGCTCCGCAACTGAAAGGCCTCTGGCAACTGAGACTCCCACATACACCTGCCTGCCTGTTGGAGTGTTTGAAAGACCCTCTCCTCGCTGCAACCCAACACCACAGAAGCCCGGTCCAGAGGGCTGGTTAACCTAGACAACTGGTGAGCTCTGGGCTCAGCTGAGGGAGCCTGCTCAACACGGAAGCGCAGAGCGGCTGAGATATCCTAGTCTGTGCAAGCTACACTAGGCAGACATCCTGCCTGCAAGGCGGCCTAACTGTCACGAAGTTTCTGGTGAGACAGCGTCGTCCCACAAGCATGAAGCCTAGGTTTAACACGAGCACCTGTGTAAAAAGGTTGGTACTGCAGCCTGTAATCCCAGGAGGAGACAGATCGCTGGGGTCCGCTGCCAGGCCACCAAGAGACCTTGTCACAAAAAACAAGGTGGAGATGTCTAAGGAACCATACCGCTGTTGGCCTCTAGCCACACACACACACACACACACACACACACACACACACACACAGCCACACAGACATGCACAAAACACTTTATTAAATATTATCACTCAGAGTCAACACTACCTACATACATCTGAATAAGTTCAGTATGTTCTCCACACACTAAGACCTGATGAACGTGCAACAAAACTTGAACCATAACCTTTAAAAGTAAAGTCCGCCAGCAAGAAGGCTCAGCGGGTAACAGCACTCGCCACCCAAGCCTGAAGACCAGAGTTCGATCCCTGAAACCCACACAAGATGGGTAGAGAGAATCTATTCCAAGAGTCGCCCTGTGACCTCACACATGCAATCATGGTATGCATGTGTGTGCACTCACATATACATCACACACAGAGTAACTAAATAATGAGGAAGTTTATTGATGAAATTGATAAAGCTACACTGGATTAAATGTGTACCCCATTTCCAAATCTAACTGACTGGTACCACATTTAAAACAATGTCAATGCCTTGATTTAAAAGAGCCTCCCCCACCCCTCCCCCACCACCCCCATCGTCATCTGCCCTAGAAACGTCTTCCCCTATTCGACCAAGTCACACACAGACAGTTGCTGGCTCAGGTTAACCACAAACTCACTGACGCCCTGTGTTTAGACATTAAGAAGCTCTGGTGGGACGGCTTAGGCAGCGTCAGCGGAGAGCGGGCGGGCGCAGCGCCTTACATCCATAATCATCTTGCAGTTTTTACACGGTCCGATCTGGCTGAAGAGCTGGAGAACGAGGGCCTCCGTGACATCGCGGGACAGGTTGCCGACGTATCTGGAACGAAGACCAAACGAGTGAACGTGTGCCAGAGCGGCATCTCTCCTACCCGGCCCTCAAGGCAGCCCGTGGGCACACCGAGACCCAGCGCAAGGCTGAAGAGTGAGCGCTGCGGGAGGCGCAGGAGGGAGATTCCTTCGTCTTCACCTTTCTTACATTTTCTGCCTATTACGAGAGCACATATGTGCACGCACATGCAAGCCACACGTGCACGTCAAAGTCAGAGGACACGTGTAGCAAGGCCCCCCAAGGCTGTGGAATTTACGGGGACTTTGGTCAAGCACGAGCGACCCTGAGCGAGTTGTCTCAGGAGCTGCAGCTGCACAGGAGCCTCTGGCCGAGCATCTGGCCGGGGAAGAGGGCGCGGGGCGCCAAGAGCCCAGAAAGCAGGTGCTCGATGGACAACCAACAGTTAACCCAGACGCGCGCACGCCAGTCCTGCCGCGGTTCAGCGGTGAAGGGGGCCGTGTGCGACGGACTGCCAGCTCTGGCCTCCACCTATACACATAGCCATGCCTATTCTTGCTCTAATAAATGAATTCTTAAAAATTCAAAGTTGGGCTGGGGAGATGGCTCAAGGATTAAAACTCTGTCTGGACCCCAGAGCGAAGTGAAAAGGAGGCAGAAGCCATCCAGGATGATTCCCAGAGCCACCCCTGGTCCTCCACAGGGACACACACTGTCCTCTGATACACACAGAAATTTTTAAAAATTTAAAAATTCTAAGTAGATTTGTAAAGGTTACCTTTAAGCATTTTACATGGTTCAAGATTTATTACTACTGAAATCAGGAAATAGAGCTTCCCAACGACTGTGGAGCCAGATGCTTGGCAGAGAACGGGATTAACAAACACGCTCGCAGCAGACCAACGCTGGGTCAGCTTTTCTTCTGCTGTGCAACACGCGGAGGCTGCGACACACGGGGCGAGGCGAGGTGCAGGGGCAGCCGGGCAACGGCACTGGAAAGAGCAGCTGCGGCTCACACTGGCTGGGGTGAAATGAGCACCCAGGAGGAACCGTCTTCTGCCTTCGGTGGCAGCTCAGAGCAGTGTGCGGCGAGGGGAGACTCCCTCCAGAACGCTGGGTGTGCACAGTGGGGCTCAGAGGCGGGGTAGACATGTGCATTAAGACGAGACGTGGCGACCGGCCACGGGAGAATCAAGGGAATCGCTGCGCGGCAGCTGCGAGGCACTCGCTCGACCACACCCTTCAGTCTCTTCCGGTCTCGAGGACTCCTGCAACCTGACCTAACCCAGCCCTCCTTTCCCCATGAGGAAGACTAGGTACAGCCCAGATTCGTCTAGACTGTGGTCTTCCCGCCTCCATCTCCCAAGAGCTGGAATTGCAAGACTAATCAAGCTTAAAATTAGGTTAAAAATCACAGAATATTGGACATATAAAAAATCCAGGTGTCAGACATTTTATACTTCACCTTTTCAAGAAATTGTTCCTAGGCTGGGGAGCTAGCTCAGGTGTTGGGCAAATCTGGAGAACTGGGTTCAACTCCTAGAAGCCCTACAGTGGGTGGAAGGAGAGAACTGACTTCCCAAAGTTGTCCTCGGTCATGCACCTACCCACTGTGGCTATGTTCTCTTCCTGTCGCTCAAGTAAATAAAATTTAAAATAAATATCCTCTCCGATAAGAGAATAAAAAAGAAAGCAGTTGTTCCTGGTTTGGAGTGCTGCTCCGGGGTAGTAGGCCGCACGCCCGGCACGTGTGGGGACCCCTATCCAATGGTGGCAACAAAAGCCAACAACACAACAGACTACTGTACCGATTTTTGGTTGCTGTTTTGTTACAAATTTTAAGTTACATCATCTAAGGGAGAAAGCGGAGGGGGATTTGTCCAGAGCGGAGGGGGACTTGTCCTGCTACATACAAGCGTGCAGGTGAGAGGACGTGTAGAGCGGCCCCACCTGCAGGAAAGCCTTTCTGCAGTGGGCGCGGTCACTAGTGCTGCTGAGACCAGAAGCGGTCAGAGAATTAGAGTGACTACGCAGGGCTCAGCTGAAGGAGACGCCTACAACACCCCCACACCCCAAGGCTCAAGGACCATCACCTCACGGAAGAGGGGGAGGAAGAGTGTAGGAGCCCAGGGAGGGGGAGGGGTACCCTGTAACTCAAATACATCTCTCAGAAGCTGGGGGTCAGCCGGCAGTGGGGGAGGAGCTCACAGGCCCCCCTGAGCTGAGGAGCTACGGGCAGCCGAGGATGCCAGGGGAACCGTTTTCTCCAGGTGTGGCCGCTGCAGGGAGCCTGGCTCTCTCTGGAGGACCCCAGGACGAGTCATGGAGCAGTACTAACTGTAACCCACGGGGACTGCAAGGCCTGGAGCTGGGAGAGTGTTAAGGGGCCCAGGGCACGAAGGAAATGATGGAGATGTAGGCCTGTGCAAAATTCCAAGGAATAAATAACAGGTTTTCAAAAAGGATGGAAAATCACTGCTAATGCAGGACGTTAGGAATCGCTGGGTCAGATCCACCAAGAAGTTAACACTAGTTGATGAATTGCTAAGGAAAGGCAGATACTGACAGAGTTTCAAGGTATTTCCTGTAAAACACTAATGGTTTTAACCAACGACTGGGTGGTTTTAACTTATGGCCACAAATCCTTCTGGTCTAGAATCACCTTAATTCTGTTCAATGTGCACCTTCCTGGCTCCCTTCTAAGTGACCGACGATACTGGAGGACACACTGCCCCCGCCTGTGCGGTGGTGCTCTGCGCTGGGTCCTGGGGGAGCAAAGGTAACGGTAGAAAAACCAGGAAGATGCTGAATCAGGACCTAACGGTACCACGGCAGAGCCGATCCATTTCCTGAGGTTACACGGTGGTTACTAAGAGGGAGGCCGGGGAGCTCGCCTGGCTCGTCTTGCCTCACACGTGTGCCCAGCTGAACGCCAGTGTCTGACATGGCAAGGGGAGGCAGAAGCAGCCGATCCTGAGGCTGGTCTACACCGCCTGCGTCCCAGCTAGATGCAGGTGACGACTTGACGGTTGAGGGCTGGAGCTCTGGGCGCTTCAGCCGCCGAGTAGCTTTCCCAGGGAGCCTGCAGGTGGATCTAGCTGACGGACAACCCGCCGTGGTGGGCTCCTGCTCTTTCACCCGTCGCCCCGGCACCAAGGAGCGTGGGCAAGACGGCAGTGACTGCAGTCGGCCTTGGGGCAGGTGGGCGCTCAGAGCGTAGGCAGAGGAAAGCCCACGCGCGGCAAGCGCCAGGACGGCCTCCTTCCCAGGACAGCGCAGCCCGGGTCTATTCGCCTGTCTCTTCGGAGCACTTTCTAAGCCAAGCTCCACCGTCCCTCTGAAAACTGACGTCCAGTAATTTGTAAACGTCTTTCATGCTTCAACCGCCCAGTTTTTGTTGTGTTCCGTGACTACTTGTATCCAATGCTGGAGCAGCGACGGGCCGTGTGTCACCGTATCTGAGGGCTGGACCCAAGGCCTTTGCCATCCCCAGCCCTGTACGCCGCTTTCTTAATGTTCATTTACCTGAGAGAGGCAAGGAGGGGGAAAAGGAGAAGAGGTGGAGAAAGACAGACAGACAGAGAGGAGGAGCTACATGCATGCTGTATTAGTTAGGGTTCTCTAGAGTCACAGAATTCACAGAACGAATATATATATATAAATATATATATATATATGAAATTTATTGAGTTGGCTTACAGATATGGCCGAGGTAGTCCAGCGAAGGCTGTCAGTAGCCGAGGTAGTTCCAACGATGGCTGCCAACAGCTAGTTGCTCAGTTCGGTAGTCAAGTAGGTGCTGGCTGAAGGCTGGAGAACTCCTGGAGTCTTGGAAGGTCGAAGGAACCAGGCGGCCGGAAGGAAGAACGATTCCTAGCACAGCTGCCAGAAGGCATCCGTTCTCCTTGGTGGCTCCTTTTTATATGATGCAGTACTGGGAGGATCCTTTGAGAGCTTTGGAGGTCCTGATAGGATCTAGGGTGGGTATCCTTCAAGTAGTCTCAGTTGATCCTTTCCAGACGTGGTCTCAGCCCAGCTTAGTTAATACCGGGTGTGTCAAGTTGACATCCAGGCTTAACTATCACACACGCCATGGCACGATGATGGAGGTCAGAGGACAGCTTTCAGAAGCCAGTTCTCTCCTTCCACCATGTGGGTTTCCAGAGATCAAATTAGTCTTCAGACTTGTGAACAGGCACCTGACCTGCTGAGCTATCTCGCCAGTCCCTGCAGTTTGTGACCACAGACAGGTGCTAAGGTGGCCAGGGAGGACCTTGCAGCCGCCATCTTGCCTCAATCTGCTGGGCAGCTGGCTCCAGCTCTTCTAGTCGTGAGGAACTGAGCATCCCAGGAGGTACTTGGTACTTATTACAACACTGCTGGGTCACATGTACAGATCTGTGACGCCAGGTCAGGTATAGAAAAGAATGAACCGTGAGCTCAACGAAATGAAAACAACTTTTCAATATGTTAAGCTGCTGTAACCAAATACCCGAGGTGAGTCGCGTATCCAGAGGGCTCCTTGACCGACAATGCCAGAGCGTCCCTCGGGGCTTGGGAGATGATGGCTCAGGGGAAGGAACGTGTCCAACAAGCACAAGAATCGGAGTTCAGATGCCCTCGAGAAAAGTCAGGCCGGCACTGAGGGCGCCATAATTCCAGCCCTGGGGAGAGGGGCAGGGGACCCACTGAGCAAGCCAGCTGGGAGATGATTCAAGGGCTAAAGCCTTTGTCTCACGAGCAAGACCTGAGTTCAGATCTCAGACCCCACATAAAAATGCCAGGTAGAAATGGTGGTGGCCTGGGATGGCCCAGCCTGGGAAACACTAGAGCAAAGTCAAAAGGAGGTAGAACAATCCAGGAGGATTCCTTACCTCACCCTGGGGTCTCCACAGGACACACAGAGTGCGCTCTCTCTCTCACACACACACACACACACACACACACACACTCAAAGTACACTGGAGAGCATCAACTGTGGGTCTCCACACACTCACAAGAGTGCAGAGCACAAGGTCCCCACAGCGTGGCGCTGCCATCTGCTGAGACCCTCCTCCTCCTCGCCCCACCAGCTGCAGCAAAAGTTGTAGAAAAGGAAAGGGATGTGGCCTGGCACATGGGGTGGTCTTGGTCTGGCAAAGCGCACACTGTCCTTCCCCAAGACAGCGTCCCATGACCCGCTCACTAGAACTTCTCTCTTTTCACAAGACACTACGTAGTACGTTGGCCAGGTTGGCCTTGAACTTGAAATCCTCCCATATGCCCCATGTCTGGAGGACCCATGTCTTTCAGGACCTGCTTTCCCTTAACGTTGCCACGAGGAACCAGGTGTCCAGGGTGTGAACCTCTGAGGGACAATCCACATCAACATACCACATCTTCCTTGGGAACCGGACAGTTCCAGATACAATCTACTATCAGCCAAGGCCATCTCTGGAGCTGAGCTAGAGCTCAGGGGAGAGGAAATGCCAGTGGATCATGGGTTTGATACCCAGCGCCACACATACATAAATAACCTCCGTCGGGACATAAAAGAACGTTCTTAGAAAATACACAGCATTTAAGCTGAACGTGTCACTGTGTCATCAAGTAACGCAATGTTTTAAAAAGGTGTGTGTGGAGAGATGGCTCAGGGTTACTCTGCCTCCCGAGCAGGACCTCAGTTTGGAAGATCCCAGGTAGAAAATGCCAGGCAGAAATGGCCAAAGTCTGCACTTTTCTGGCCTTGGTAGGCAGAACCTGGGAAATCCCAGTGTGAAGCTGAAAGGAAGTAGAGAAGCCCAGGATGATTCCCAAAGTTACCCTGGATCCTCCACATGGACACGCAGTGCCCCCCCATAAATAAATAAATAAAATAAAATAAAATAAAATCCCAAGTGACTGATTATAGTTGCACATGCCTGTAATCCCACATGTGGGAGGCAGAGGCGGGAGGACTAGACTTTCAAGAAGTCTGGACTACGTGAAAGCATGTCTCAAAACGCCAAATTAAAATACAACAGAGAAACTTGAGCCCCACTAATTGGTCTCCTGGCTATTTACCCCTAGAGGACACGAAGGTGAAGAGGAATGGATAGGACCAAGACATGTTGAATACACTCAGGAATCTTCAAGAACGAAAATAGTCTTTCGAAGCCACACTCACACGAAGCTGGCTAAGAGGTGGAGCCGGTGACTCTGGCTGATTCTGGCGAGGGCGCCTGTCTTCAGGGAGCTGTTTTTGTCATTTTCCTTGGCGTTTCCACTGTCCCAGGCATCACCTGAGGTAGGGTGGCAAGTCACCAGCGTCATGACAACAGACCGCCCCGGCGGGCTCTCCCTGCCGCCGGGCTCTCCCTGCCGCCGCACGTGAAGCTAGCGCTCACACGCGTGCCAGACGAGCGCCGCCCGAGCTCCAGCCTGGTCTCAGGCGTATTTGTGAAGCTGACCACTACACTCCCAGCAGGTCTCACGCTCAGGCTCCACCGGGGTGTTCTCGTGAACCAAACATTTGGAAGGTGGAGGCAGGAGCATCGGAGTGGAGTGGGAAGTAGCCTCACAGAGCGCTGGAGACCCGAGAATCCTCGCGTGAGCCGGCCTCCCAGACACACAGTGGGGCTGCAGAGGGGAGGCACTGA
The DNA here is from genome assembly GCA_023101885.1 of Typhlomys cinereus. Classification (NCBI taxonomy): domain Eukaryota; kingdom Metazoa; phylum Chordata; class Mammalia; order Rodentia; family Platacanthomyidae; genus Typhlomys; species Typhlomys cinereus. The sequence goes on along the minus strand of JALPQD010000738.1, from coordinate 174,111 downwards.
CGCGTGACCTGGCCTCAAACACTGACTCAGGATCGGGCGCAAACCGCCTCCCAGGCACCTGAGGACTCAGCTCCGTAAGATCTCAACCCCTCCCCAAATCAAAGCTGCAAAGGTAGAATCCAAAACTTTTTTTTTTTTTTTATTCAACTGTGTGCATATGCGTGTGTATGTGCGCGCGTGTGTGTCTGTGTGTGTGTAGAACCACGGACGAATTCGCGAACCACCATGGACACCTCCACCTCCTTCTGCCCCGGGACTCACAGGCTCCGCCCTACCAGGACCAGAAGCACAGGCCGCCCCCGCTTCCGCCTGGCGTCTATACGTGGGATCTGGGATCCGAACTCAGGACCTTCTGCCTGCAAGGCAGAGGCTTAACCCCTGAGCCACCTCTCCAGCCCCAGAATCCAAAACTTTTGAGCAATCTAGTTTTATTAATACGGCTCTAGACAATTCACAGAAAATATTACAAAGCAGAATGCAACTGGGTTTTTTTTTCCAGCCACAACCATAACAAGCTGTTCAGTGAAAAGCATAAAAGTAGATTTTAAAGTAATGGCAAGCTCGGTGAGAACAGGGATTTTTTTAAAATTCACATTTGATGCCTACTGTTTAGATGCCCCCAAAAGGAATAACTCCGTGCCCTACAAACAAGTTCTCTCACAATGACTTCTGGCTCTTCGAGGCAGTGTCTCCTGTAGCTCTGGCTGGCCTTGAACCCGACCCGCCTACAGCCGTCTCCCAGGTATCAAACCCAGTTTTACACAGTGCTGAGAATCAAACCCAGGGCAGCACACACGCCAGACATGCACTCTAAGGACTGAGCCGCGACTCCGGCCCTTGCTGGGATTTTTAAATATCTGCAACTTGCTGGGAATTATCTTATTTGGTCCAAGTTACTACTCTTCTGGAGGAAAGGTGATTTTTTTTTTTAATTGTGTGTGTGTGTGAGAGAGGGAGAGAGAGAGAGTCGGAAAGCACTGATTATGTCAGTGGAGGCCCAAGGGTGACTTCAGGAATCGCCCCGGATCGTTTCTACCTCCTGTTTGCTTTGCTCTGGAGTTTCCCAGGATCCACTTTCCGGGATCCTAAGTACAGGATGCCTGGTGGTTTTTACATGGACCCAGGATTCCAACTCAGTGTTTCTGCTTGCAGGGCTGAGACTTAACCCCTGAGCCAGCTTATGGTCCAGAACAGTTATCTTTTCTAACTAACAGGTGAGTCTCAGGTACTGGCAAATCCCAGGCCTTGGAAGCCCACGGCAGGAGCGTGAATCTGACACCCTGGCTGGACAGGACCGCAGACTGCGCGTATGAGCCCCCAGCCTCACCAGCGGCTCTGGCAAAGGGCAGTGTGGGGCCACACGGCTGGCAGGTGAACAGGCGCAGCTCCCGCGGACCCGTCTGAACCCCTCCACATGATGCCCGCGTCCTCTTAGGGCTGTACGTGCACTTATGACTGCATTCGTTTTGACTTGTATTGTGCACTAAACTACATTTTTAAAATATTGATTTTGTATGTGTCCATGTATCTGCGTGCCTGTGTATCAGAGGGCCCTGCATGAGCCTCGGAGGTCAAGGGTGAGCCCCGGTATCCCCCCGGATTGCGCCACCTCCTCGCCTTTGCCCTGGAGTTTCCCTAGACTCCACCTTCTGGGGCAGAAGCTACTTTTTTGATGTCTGATACCCATTTGTGTAAATACACCGGGTTTTCTGGCTTGTCTGGACGGCACTGAGCCTGGATAACCCTCCTCTGCCCCAGCGGTGGGCTGAGGTGCGCTCCGCCGAGTACGGCTTTGAGCCGCGGGCTGTTGGTTGTTTGAAGGGTCTAACTGCATTCTTCTGTGAGAAATCTTTTTCTTCTTCGGTACTAGGGTTGAACCTAGACCGCCGAACATGCTAAGCAAGCCCCTTCCTGACCTCTGTCCGCAGTCCGTTAGGTCAGAGGCCTCACATGACAATCTACTGGTAACTGGTATCTGCTGCTCGATATTCATTCATAACATGCTTATCACCACCTTCTTTTAAGAAATATATGTATTTTTTTATTGAGACTTTTTTATTATTTTTTTTACATGGGACCTGGGATCCGAACTCAGGACCTTCTGCTTGTGAGGCAGAGTCTTAACCCCTAAGCCATCGCTCCAGCCCAAGAAATATATTTTAATTAGCACCCAAGCATCAGGGTTCATTATGGAAATTTCAAACAAAACTTGTTTTTATTGGTTCTCCTCCCTCTTCCCTTCTAACCCTCCCTGTACCCTTCCGACTTCATTGGTTGCTGGATTTTTAAAAGGTACCCAGAATCCACCTGGTGCTCACGTCCACTGTACCACAGAACTACAAGCCACTGTTTGCTTTTCGTCCTAACTGGCTTCCTGACTATCTGATTCTGCACTTTTTTTTTTTTTAAAGTAGTTTTCTTTCTTTCTTTCTTTCTTTTTTATTCGTGTGTGTGTGTGTGTGTGTGTGTGTGTGTGTGTATGTGTGTGTAGAACCACCGGCGAATTCAGGAACCACCATGGACGCCTCCACCTCCTTCTTGTTTACTCTGTCCCGGGATTCACAGGCTCCACCCTACCAGGACCAGAAACGCAGGCCGCCCCCGCTTCCGCCCAGCGTCTATACGTGGGGTCTAGGATCTGAACTCAGGACCTTCCGCCCGCAAGGCAGAGGCTCAACCCCTGAGCCACCTCTCCAGCCCCTGATTCTGCACTTTTTAAGGTGGACAGGCAATCCCGGCCCCCAACAACAGGCTAGAGCAGAGGACTGTCCAAGTTCAAGGCCAGTCAAGGGTACACAGTCAGCAAGGCGCCCACCTCAAAGAAAAACACAGAAGACAAAGTACTTGGCTCCTCTTGGTCTGCCTCTCCCACTGGCCTCGCTGCGGCTCCCTTGCCCACCACCTCGGTCACTAGCTGTCGAGCGACTCGCGGATCTTCACTCAGATGGACGTGCGCGGTCCTGAGGCGCCACTCACATGCCACCTATCAAAAGCTTTATTTTCACTGTGCTCCACGAATTAATGTCAGCAGCACCCCTACCTCACACCTTTACTACAACACAGCCTAAGTTGTTAAGACACGTTCTTAAAACAGCAATGGCCTTTATGTGCTTTCGACTCTCAGTGGACATGTGTCCAGAACATTTCACTGATAGTTCTCCAGAATTAAGTGTGTCCTGTGAGTCAACTCTGACCTCAATCTAATCTTAACAATAAGAGCTTAGGGTTTTGAACTAAATGAGATCCCTTTGTATTTCTGTCTTTGTGTGCTATGAATGCTCTGTGATGTTATTTCTGTTTATGATTTGGGAATTTTGTTCTACACAAGGCTGAAGTCTACTCCTATAAGTTTTTCTTTGAATAAAGTTTTTTAAAAATTAAAAAAGATTAAGCAAGCACAAGGTTAGCATGTGCTACATACTGAGACATAATCCCAAAATATAAAGAAAGAAAACAAACAAAATCAAACTCAACATAAGATATGCTAGTTCAGGGGCTGGAGAGGTGGCTCAGGGGTTAAGCCTCTGCCTTGCCAGGCAGAAGGTCCTGAGTTCGGATCCCAGATCCAAGTATAGATGCCGGGCGGAAGTGGGGGCAGCCTGCGCTTCTGGTCCTGGTAGGGCGGAGCCTGTGAATCCCCGGGCAGAGTAAACGAGGAGGTGGAGGCGTCCATGGTGGTTCCCGAATTCGTCCATGGTTTTACACACACACATGCACACACAATTGAATAAATAATAATAATAATATATATATATAAAAGATATGCTAGTTCACACAAGGGTTAAGATCCAAGACTTTTGGAGAAGTTGGATGGGGTAATGGAAAGAGCTGTTACCAAGCTGCAGGCTGTAGAAGATACTGTGAAATGCAGACTTACAAGGATCACAATCACGGCCTAGCCATCAACAATACTCATCCACAAAGCGTAATCAAACAGAAGATGGTAAGGCACAGCCGAGAGACTGACCCTGAGCTCGCGGACCCTTACCTCCAGCAAGGTGGGCCTGACAGAACGTATCCTGAGCTCCGGCAAGGCTTTCAGTTCACAGATTGAAAATGTTTTAAATGATCAATCACTTCGGGTTCACTGTACATACATCTTTATTTCTTTGTGATATACAAATTCAAATTTACACGAGAATAGTAGGTATATATTACCCATCCATCCACTCACTACTGAATTTCTGAACATAATCACATCTTGAACGATCCTCAAAACAGTCTTGCAATCTAAACCCTAGGAAAGCTTTGGGTTTTGGAAAGCTGGGCCTTTGAGATGGCTCGGCAGGTAAAGACGTGATTGGTTCCAATGACCCATGTACAGGTAGATGGACAGGACCCCTCTAGGACCCCAGGAAGATGGATGGAGAGAACCGAATCCTCAAAGTTATCCCCTGACCTCACTCCTGTAATGATGCCGGCACCTCCACTCTCTCTCTCACACATACACTAATAATAATTAATAATAATAATAAGATGTTTGGGGCAGGCAAGTGGCTCAGCTGTAAAGGCCAAGCCCGCAAACCTGGAGCCCTGAGTTGGATCCCAGAGGGGCCGACTTCCCAAGCAGTCCTCACAGTTGTCCTCCGACCTCCACACACATGCCCCGAGGGCCCACACTTTCCTTTCTTCTCTCCTTCTGGCAATAAATGCATAGAACATTTCCTTACAATATGTCTCAAGAGTCGCGAGGAGACACTGACTACCCGCAACCTCTAACTCAACGAAGTGATGCTGGACACCAGACAGCACACGAGGAACACAGGCGAAGGGACGTTTCTTGCTCCTCTATTCTCACTGAGTAAAATCTTTAAACATTTGATTATTTACCATGGACCAGACATTGTGGCTAGCAATATACTGTAAACTCATGAATTCCAGAGTCACTAAGAATTTAAAATAAAAATACCGCTGGTCTCTGGAGAGGTAAGAGGCAGGAGCTTTCTGCATACAACTTGGGCAAAGGGCCTGCAATCATGAGCAGTCACACCTGACACTTCCTGGGTGGATAACCTCTCCCAAGAGACTGGATAAGCCGGGGGACTCCTCCCCAGCTCGGCCTGAGATGCACTCCAAGACAACCAGTCCCCATAAAGATAACCTCAGTCTCCATCCCAGTCCCACCCCGAGACCACAGAAGCCCGCGGGACAGGACAGCTGGGTGGTATTCCTGGGACACTCCTGCGCTCTGCTCAGACAGACAACAGACAAGGTAGGACTGCTTGGGATTAGAATCTACCTGTATTTAATCAAGGCTGGCCGACTGGAAGAACAGTTTAGGCAGAAGGAGGGAGAAGCAAAGGAGTGGATAACGGGAAATCTTAGGTCATGGACCACTTAGGGAAAACACTCCTGGATGAGATGTTCTGCTGAAGGACGCAAGGCAAAAAGGAATCATTAGCAAAACAATTGAGTCAAGACAGCAGGATGAGAAAGGGAGATGTTCTTGAGTGACATTCCACCCCAAGCTTAACTTTTTATTAACTACAAATGGAGCAGTTTAGAGTTCCCATGAGGGTTAAATAAGCATTGCAAGCATCAAACACGGCGCTCCGCATGGAGAGCATCCAATTCACTCTGAGGCTGAGTCCAGCATTATTTGCCTGGGCGCAGTCTAGTAGTATTCTACCACCTACTTCTCCACACTGTCCTGAAGATGGTGGAAGCTATTTTCACCGTTTAACATCCCCAGATCAGTAACCACAAGAAATTAGGCTACCGGATATTTCCAGCACTTTTTGAAATTTAAAAACTTTAAAAGAAACACTAAAAGACATGAGAGTGCTGAATTCCGCATGCTGCCATTCATTCAGCTAAGCCGCAGAGGAAGCTTCACCAGCAAGTCCAAGACCCGCACCTACAGACACCATCTTTCCTCCCGCGCAGCCCCTTACTCAAGAGTGGCTTCAGCACAACTGGACGGCCGGCCCAAAAGGACAGTGTGAACCGGGCGCAGAGGTGCCGGGGGTCATCTCAGCACCGGGAGGTAAAGGCAGGAGCAGCCTGGTCCACGAGGCGGGTCTATGCCAGCCGGCAGAAAAACAAAGACGTCATGTGTAAACCGGGCACCTGTGATCCCAGCATTTGGGAATCTGAGGCAGGGCAGACTTGCCAATGCCAGCCCAGTGTGAGGGCTCAGAGTCAACTCAAGGCCAGCCTGAGCTACATAGATTCAGATCCAGACCTTACGAAAAGAAAGGCGATAATCCTGTACTTACTAATAACAACAAAACCCGCTTCTTAAAACTTGGGGGAAAGCCAAAGTCATTACACTGCTGGGATCAACTTTACGTAGAAAACTTGCAAAAGAAAACCTCGGGTGCACGGTGTCCTAAAGCTGCGCGAAGTCTACACTTCGCGGCACGAACCCACTAAAACCAACCAACGAGGCCGCAACCGGGTCTTCCTTTTCTCCCCAGAAAGGCCACGGAGGCGGGGTCGTCCCATGGCAAAGCCACGCGACCACGAGAAGGGTCTCCAGCGCTCCGTGCTAACTACAAATCCCGGGGCGCGGCGGCCGCCAACTGTTGCTTTGGCAACGCGGCCGCGGTCCCAACTGTCAACGCCACGCGCAAGTAATCGGGGTGCTTCCCCTGCGCACTCGCTGTAAGTGATCTGGGGGTGCTTCCCCGGCGCGCTCCCTGCAAGTGATCTAGGGGTGCTTCACCCGCGCGCTCCCTGCAAGTGATCTGGGGGTGCTTCCCCCGCGCGCTCCCTGCAAGTGATCTGGGGGTGCTTCCCCGGCGCGCTCCCTGCAAGTGATCTGGGGGTGCTTCACCCGCGCGCTCCCTGCAAATGATCTGGGGGTGCTTCCCCCGCGGGCTCCCTGCAAGTGATCTGGGGGTGCTTCCCCCGCGCGCTCCCTGCAAGTGATCTGGGGGTGCTTCCCCTCTCCCTGCAAGTGATCTGGGGGTGCTTCCCCGACGCGCTCCCTGCAAGTGATCTGGGGGTGCTTCCCCCGCGCGCTCCCTGCAAGTGATCTGGGGGTGCTTCCCCCGCGCGCTCCCTGCAAGTGATCTGGGGGTGCTTCCCCCGCGCGCTCCCTGCAAGTGATCTGGGGGTGCTTCCCCCGCGCGCTCCCTGCAAGTGATCTGGGGGTGCTTCCCCTCTCCCTGCAAGTGATCTGGGGGTGCTTCCCATGCGCGCTCCCTGCGGGGATCTCCCTCCTCCCGCCGAGGTCTCCGGTTAAAAGAGCGTTTCAAGGGCCTCGGAGTGTCCGGTAGCGGTTTGTCGCGGGGCGGGGCGGGGGCACTAGGCAGCAAGCCGAGACTTCGGGGGGACGCTGGGCTCTTTTCCCAGCGGGCAGCAGCCGCGAGAGCAAAGTTGGTCTCGGCCTCCGGGGGTCCCGCGCGGCGCGCGCCCACCCGAGGGGACCCGGGTTCCAGACTCGATCAAAGGAAGCGAGGGGCGGTCGGGAGGGGGCGGGAGCGGCGCCGCGCGGCCGAGCGCGCTCCGCGAAGTCCGCGGTCGCGTGGCCCGCGGCCGGCCGCCCACGCGCGCTCGGCGGCCCGCGCGGGGGGCGCCGCGCCGGGGGAGCCGCGGCCCGGCCGCGCCGCGCGCCGTCCCGCCTCCCGCAGCGGGCTCCAGACTCACAGAGTCTTGGGCATCTCGTCCTCCATGGCTGCTGCAGTCGCGGCGGCGGCTCCGCGCCCGGCTCGCCGCCCCTCGCCCGCCCGGGCCGCGCCGGCTGCGGGAGCGCGGGCGTTGTCGGAGGCTGGCGCGACTCGGCCGTCCGCCCGCCGAGGACCCCCGGGACGCCCGGCCCGCGGCGAACAATGAAGCGCAGACCCAAGATGGCGGCGAGCCGGAGCCCGGGAGCCGCCGGCGAGCGGCGCGCGGCGCGCAGGCGCGGACGCTCGCGCACGCGCGCTTCTGCCCGCCGCGGCCCGGTGGCGCAGCCGCGCTTCCGCCCGGCGCGGAGTGAGCGCCTGAGCCCGCGGGGCTTGCGGGACTTTCTCGGCCCCCGAGGGGAAGGTTTCGGCGGCGCGCGACCACCCAGTAAAAGACTTCGCGGAAATAAAAGCGCGTCCAGATCTCCACCGAGGGAGAGACTTCTTCAAAGAGCGCCGAGGAAAAAAAAATAGGTGTGCGCCGCCCGGGAATCGAACCCGGGTCGCAAGAATGGGAATCTTGCATGATACCACTACACCAGCGGCGCTGATGACGATAGGTCCCTCCAGGAACTCATAGGAGGACAGGGGCGTGCTCACTGGCTCTTGACTACAATTTTGCTGATTTCTGTGGGGTTTTTTTTTCATTGTTTAAGAAATGATTTATCCTTTCTCATCCCAATGCGATTGAATGGATCTTGCTGTGCCCAACAAACCTGGATTTTCGTTTATTTTAAAATGCATTTTTATGGAACAGATACATAAAGTAAATAAAAAGTCCCAAAGTCTTTTAGGCACTTTTTTAGTCCCTGAGAAACTCATGAGTAATTCCACCAGGATTATCTTTTTAGGAAATTATATATATGCTCTGCAGATAGACACGAAAGTAGGTAGATAGATGTAAATATACCCAATTCTTTTATTTACAAGTATAAAACTAATTCAGTAACTCTTTGCAACTTTTTAAAATTTGACAATGTTGAGTATCTCCCTGATGAATATATATGATACTGCTTTGCTGCTTTTTTATTTTAAGGATACATGCTAAAATATGTATCCATTGTTTAACCTTTATTGAATAGGTGTAAATGTAAATGATAAAAATAAATGTAAAAAGTAAAATTAAAAAATAAGGAATTTCGGTAATAAAATTTGTCTCATTGGTTGCTACCCAAAATTTTGAGCATCAGAATCTCCACAGACTGATTTTATTTGTGTCCACAGACAGACTTAATTACTTTTGTTTTTTCAAGGTACACAAAAGCCTGTGAAGTAGCTACTGTTGCAAATTGGTCATGGATGGGGCTTAGAGAGATGGCTCAGGGGTTGTGACTCTGTCTCACAAGCAGAAGGTTCTGAGTTTGGATCCCAGGTCCCACATTAAAAAAACAAAAACAAAAAGCAAATTGGCCACGGAATCTTACAGGTCTAAGTCACAATATAGGTAAACTTCGGCCCTCTCTTGCATCAGTTCAGTACACTGGCTAATCTTTCATAAGTATTATTATTATTTTTTTTTTTTTTTGTGGAATAAGTATTATTTCTTAAAGACACTAGAATTTATGTGCCCACAAAGGTAGCATCTTGCCTTTAGACTGGCACATTTTGGATTTCTGGTTTAAAAATGGACTTTACTTTTTTCAGATTATTTTAAAAGATTAAAAAAACACTGGGGTGCACACCCTGAATCACCCCTCCCCCAGGAAACCACAGGACTTCCAAGAGTTCCAGGCCAGCAGGGTGGACAGAAAAAGTGACAGTGTGTAAAAAAATATCACTCCTTTAGGGAGGGTGAAACAAATGTTTAAAATATATAGGACTTTAACAGCTTTTTTAGCATGCATTTAAAGTGGCTTTTAGCTTGCCAACGGCGGTATTCACCTACAGCGAGCACGAGCCCGCTGACCTTTCCCACCTGTGGTTTCGCTTTCTGGTTCTTTCATGCCAGGTCCTGGTATGTGCTGGGCAGGTGCTCTATCACCTGACGATATCTTCAACTCCCTCTTTGTGCTCTGTGCTCTGCGATAAGCAATATTGCAATCTTAGTGTATATGATCTTAGTGTATACAATCTTGGTGTATACCTATCCTTATAAATTTATTCTTTTCAGACACTACCTTGGAGTGCAGAAGAGGCTGGCTTCGAACTCCAGGTTCTCCCAAGTTCTGAGACTATGGGTATGGTCACGACACCACCCAACGGCTCCTGCTGTTCTGTTTTAGTGACACATTTCTTTATGATAAATTACCGAATGTTGGATTACTGAATTCCTTATCTGTGTATAAAATCAGGACAGATAAAGGTTTTGTTCAGTTGGTGGCTCACACCTGCAGTTCCAAAGCCTCAGTTTCAATGGTTGACGGAGAGGGTCAGTGCACATTACAGTCAGCCTGCACTAGGGACTGAAACCCTGTATCTAAACTACAAAAGTCAAAAACATTCGAAGAAGGTATAGATTGTAGGCATTCACATCTCTACCAACAATGTTGCAAGTCAGTCACTGAGTTCCCCCACTGGGCTGCATTTGCCTCACACTGAGGTGTTATTGATTGTAGTCGTTTTCGCCAATAGGCTAGATGAGAAACGCTATCTCCTTGCTCAAATATTCATTTGTCTACACTACTACTGAAGCTTGATATTTGTGAATTGCCCATTCACAAGCTTTGTGTTTATTTTGAATTATTTACATCTTATCAATTCATGGAGCTTTTTATATGTTTGGTTTTTAAACTTTTAATTCATCGTGCTGTGTGTGCACGTGTGCACATGCATGCATGTGTATGTATGTTTGTATGTGTGTGTACATGTGTCAGTGCATGCTAGTATTTGCATGCTGGGGTCTTCCTCTATCAATATCTGCCTCACTCTTTGAAACGGATCTCTCATTGACCCTGTGATGTACCAATTTGACTAGAGCAGCCAATCTGCAAGCCCCTGGGGTCTCCTGTCTCCCCCTCTCCGGGGCTGGGATTACACGTGAGCAGCAGAGGAATCCATCCTCAGGTCCGCATGCAAGTTCTGCAGTGACAGCCATCTCCCAGTCCCATGCAGGCTTGCAATATTGACCACAGTCCCTAACCCCACCCACCCAGCCCAGCGCATGCCTGCAACATTAACTGCAATTCTGTTGCCTTATTAGTGACACTTTTCCCTTTTTGTTGTTGTTATCTTTTGTTTTTGCTTTGTCTTCCATTGTTTTCTTTGTTTGCTTGCTTGCTTTTGAGATAGTCTGTGTAGCCCCTTGCTGAAGCTACCTGTTGCAGCCAAGCATGTCCCTGAATCCCTGCTATCTCAGTGCTGGGCTTACAGGTGTTCTCAATCCTGACCGGCTGCTTGTCTGCTTCTGTATCCCTCAAAGGTAAAATGTTGTCTTAACACCCTCACTTAGCTCTCTGATTTTAACCAAATTCAAAATTGTGGTTCAAATAGTAAGTTTCTAATGCCCTGTGGCGGCTGCTGTGTGTGAGCTCTACACTTGTTAACATCTGTGCGGGAGGGGGGATGGGGAGGCTTGTCTGTTGCACATCTTCCTGACCCTCTCTAACATTGGGCCTCCTCAGTGATTTACCCACTGATAGGTAGTCCATAGGCCAGAGGGTGCTCAGACACGGGGGTCCAGTGGACCACAGGAGCCAGGAGACTTAGGAGTATATGGGAAACTGTCAGGAAAGGAGAAAGTATGAGGTGAGACAGGAGGGGGGACCAGGTAGTAAGATGGCTTATCATCATGTGGGAAAGTATCAAGGAATTAAAAAAAAAGTGGAAAAACAATTCTGGCCTGAGGCCAAGGGAGGCAGAACAGCAGCCAACTGACCCCAGCCTGGGCCTCCACCCCTGGACCTCTACCCTTGGACCTCCACCCCCTGGGACCTGCATCCCTTGGACCTGCACCCCCTGGGGCCTCCATCCCCTGGGACTCCACAATCCTGGGATTCTCCACACCTTTGGGGTTCTCCATCCCCTGGGATTAGAGGTCTCGGAGACATCAAAATAAAAAAGAGGAGAGGACAGGGCCAGCCAGGCTGGCCAATCCTGGCTTAGAGTGATCTCTAGGACCCACTCCAGCATTGGTCCCTAGATGCCTTGTATCCCCAGGTGCCTTGTAAACCTAGGTTCCAGGTACCCCTAGGTTCCAAGTACCACTAGGCTCCAGGTACCCATGGGATCCATGTACCCCTAGGATCCATGTACCCCAAAGATCCATGTACCCCAAGGATCCATGTGCCCCCTAGATCCATGTATTCCTAGGATCCATGTACCCCTAGGATCCAGGTACCCCTAGGATCCATGTACCCCCTAGGATGCATGTACCCCCTAGGATCCATGTAATTCTAGGTACCATGTACCCCTAGATGCCATGTGGTGCCATGGACCCCTAGGATCCATGTACCCCCTAGATCCATGTACTTCTAGGATCCATGTACCCCTAGGATCCATGTACCCCTAGGTTCCATGTAACCCTAGGATCCATGTACCCCTAGGATCCATGTACCCCTAGGTTCCATGTAACCCTAGGATCCATGTACCCCTAGGTGCTTTGTACCCCTGGGATCCATATACCCCTAGGTTCCATGTACCCCTGGGATCCATATACCCCTAGGTTCCATGTACCCCTAGGATCCATGTACTCCTAGGATCCATGTACCCCTAGGTGCTTTGTACCCCTGGTTCCGTGTACCCCTAGGTGCCATGGACCTTTGGCAGCAACCGCTCAGAAGCCCTGGGCCATCTATCTCCCCAGCCCAGCTCCTTGTGAATTTTACAAATCTTTTTGAGTTTCACAGACACTTCTTTGAAAGGACCAGCTTAAGGATGAGAACCCTTTGGCTCCCGTGTTCACAAACCTCCAAGTTGCCCCTCCGAGAAACTTGAGGACATCTGCAGAGAGGCTTTACTGTCAGAAGTGCTTGCCAGAAAGACACGGTCAGGTCACCAGCATGCATAAGTCTAGCCAAAGGACACATATTGGCCAATTGTGGTTACATGCTCTGGGCTATTGCGGGCGCAGTGTCCTTTGGAGGACAGAACGCAAGGTCGCAATTTAGCTCTGACAGTTTCAGCTGGGACATCAGGGCACACCTATGGGGACTTGTGGAGTGAAGGCAGACTGGGAGCAGGACTGGGGGAGGAAGACCCAGCCTGCAGGGGGTGGGATAAATCTCTGGCCAGACAGAGAGAGAGAGGGAGGGGGGAGGGAGAGATAGAATTTGGCTCGCTGTCCTGTCAGAAAGCAAGCGTGCAGCCTGAGAGGTCTGCGCAGCACCGGGAACCAACCTGAAATCATAAACGGGAATACGAATCCTCTTGTTCCCCTGAATTGTTCGAGTCAGCAACAAAGTTGCAAAAAGAAAACACTCTAGTTTGCTCTGTGGCTTGTGGTAAAAACAGATCTTTGCCCTGGTGCTGTGCTGTCGGCACAGAGCTCATATCCAGCAACTCCCGCTCGGCGGTCCTGCACCGTGGTGGTCCTGCACCACGTCACCACGCCTTCTCTGTTCCATCGAGCCCATCATCTTCCTCGCTCTCTCCCGGTATCCACAGGGCTGGCTGCCAGGAGCTCAGATGCCACCTGCTCACCACCACCACCCTGACCATCCTCCTGAGGCCCCCACTTTATTTCTTTGAAGACCCACAGCCCTTATTACGGACTGAGCCACAGAGCCAAACGGTCCGCATTTTATTCTGTCACGCTGGGGACCAACCTAGCTCCACGAGCCTGCCAGCGAGCTCCGCACACTGCGCTACATCCCGGACCCTCCCCCTGCCCACCCTCCACGCCCCCTGCCCACCCTCCACGCCCCCTGCCCTTCACAGCACCGCCTTCTTACAACTTTCCCTGCCTCTCGCCACTACATCAGCGTCATTACTGTACTTTTCTCTTTTTAAATTTGATTTTTCACAAGCACTTGGACCACTAGGATTCAGCATTTGTCCAGTGAACTAAGCTTTTGCTAGGGATTTTGCTCAATGCATCCAAGACCAGCTTTCTTCACGTCCACCCCAGTCTGTCCTTCCATCCCCGCTATTCCTTAGGTCATACGCTGCCCTTTTTTTTTTTTTTTTTTAGAAATGTCATGTTATAGATACCAGTTTTTCCCAACCAATATTATGACAATAGTTTATAGATCAAATACTCTGGACTCGGTGATGGCTCAGGGATTAAAGCTGTCCCCCTGAAAACAGAAGGACCTGAGTTCAGATCCCAGATCCCATGGAAAATATCAGGCAGAAGTGGCGGCAGCCTGCCCGGTGGGCAGAGCCTGGGAAACCCCAGAGCAGAGCATCCAGGATGATTCCCCAAGTCACCCTTGGGCTTCCACAGGCACACACACTGTGCCTTCTCTCTCTCTCTCTCTCTCTCTCACACACACACACACTCACACACACACTCACACACACAATAGATCGAGCACTCTGTGTGTATGTATGTGTATGTGTGTGCATTTGCATGGGGGCCAGAGGTCAATATTGGGTCCTAAATTGCCTCTTCGACTTTTTAAAAAAAATGTTTTGTTTGTGTGTGTGTATCAGAGGGCACTACTGTGTGTCCCTGTGGAGGAGCAAGGGTGTCTTCGGGAATCATCCTGGATTGCTTCTACCTCCTTCTTGTTTTACTCTGGGATTTCCCAGGCTCTGCCCACAAAAGTGTGAAGTGCAGGCCACTGCTATTTCTGCCTAGCATTTTTATGTGGGAACTGGGATCTGAACTCAGAACCTGCTTTCAAGACAAAGTCTTAACCTCTGAGTCACCTCTCCAGCTCATTTTATTATAATTATTATTATTATATTTTTTTGAGTTGGGGTCTCTCCTTGAAGCTGATGTTTGCTGACTAGGCTAGGATGGCAAGGGTCCCTCAGTCCTAAAGTCCCCAGCCCTGGGGTTGCAAAACATGCTTCCATGCCTGGCTTTTTGTGTGAGCTCAGGGGATTCAAACGCAGGTCTTCATGCATGGCTATCAGTTTACTGACGAGCCATTTCCTCAGCCCCAAGCACTTTAAACCAAGTGTGTGTGTGTGCTACTGTGTGCATATAGATCGAGGCCAGGAGTGCTTCTCACCTTCCATCTTGTTGGCACAGCATCTCTCTGCCACGCAGTAGCTGGCCAGAGAGCTTCTAGGCAGTTCTCCTGTCTCTGCCCTCCGCCTGGCTTCGGGAGTACTTGCACCAGCAGATGTAACCTGTTCTGGGGACACAGCACAGACACTGGGGCCCAGGGCAAGCACTTTTATCCTCTGAGCCACCTTGCCAGCCCCTCCTGCCTCCAAAGCACCTTGTAATGTAACATATGGCCTCCTCCCATTCTTTGGACTTCTTGGTTGGACAGACCCCTGTAAACAAAAGCCAAGGTAGCAACAGAACAAACAGAAGCTTACCAGCTAATGCTCATCTCACAAGGACAGGGAAGAAGTGCAGCAAAGACAGTGACTCTCCACGAGCTGGCTTGGAATTCAGATTTATGTGGCCCTGGGTCAGTTAGATACAGGTCACAAACTGACCCTCGAGAACTGAGCCTTTAGACATACCTGTGAAGAAGTATTTGGCTTAAAGCAAGCCCTGAAGCAAGCCTGCAGGAAGTTGTCTAATTGGAGGAAGCCCCGGCCCTAGTGGTTGGGGCCATCTCCCGGGAAGGTGAGTAATTTGAGGAGAGCAAGTTGGCTTTGAAGGACTGGCAAGCTAGAAAGTACGTCCCCCTCCCTGAGCAATTTTGGGGCCATGGTGTGGCCAGTTCCCTCCGCCCCTGATGCGGTACAAATGTTCCTGCCACCATAGTGGTGTGTGTGTAGAAGCGGGCACTTGGGCATGAGTGTCTGTGGAAGCCCAAGGTGACTTCAGGAATCAGCCTGGAATGCGCTCCCTCCTTACTACTTTGCTTTGGGATTTCCCAGGCTCCTTTTTCCAGGACCAGAAATGCGGGCTGCTTCCATTTCCACCAGGATCAAAACTCAGTCCCTTTTGTGAGGCCAAAGCTTAACTCCTCAGCCATCTCTCCAGCCCCTGTAATTTAGAATCTTAAGCTGAAATAAACCTCTCAGTCTCCAAGTTGTTTGAGTTTTTGTGTTCATTCAGCAACGGGACCGACACAGGTCTCTTAGAACAGCTCTTCCAAAGGTGGGAGAGTTGGAGCTGTGGGAGCAGTTTCCTGCAGGTTGCACACTGCCGCTCTCCTCTTGCTGCTTTCTGCTGGCCTCCCTCACACCCCCATCGCCGTGACCCTCTTTACTCTTTCACACAGAGCCATTTGTCCCTTCATCTGAGCCCAGCAGCCCCTGGAACATGGTGTGATCACTTAGAAAAGTATTTGGGGCCCATTTTCTTTCTGATACTGATTATCAGATGCAGATGAGGGTCTGGCAGGGTCTCTGATATTCTAGGCACTCAATGTCCATCCTTTTGGCTATTAGATTGTGAAATGAGGCACCCTGGGGAACTGGAATCTTCCCCAGGAATCTCATGCTGGGAGAGAAAAGGCTGAAGCCGGGCGCCAGCCAGGGGGCTCCAGAATAGAGAGTTCACAGTGCTGACATCTTGTCAGCCCACCTGGCGGTGGAGAGACAGAGCCAAGACCACAACAGGTCAGTGAGGAGCAGGACCAGCCCTGTCCGGGGACCGCTTATCCACAGGTGACTCTGGCCCTCTATTCGCGTGTAGGCATCCTTGAAGATGGGTCGGCGCAGAGGATCTCCCTGGATTCTTGGACCCTCTTCTCAAGGTAGTTACAGCGATTAGCATCTTCTTTTCCTGCTTGGCACTATTAACTCGTTTCTTTCCATTGGCTGGTCAGGGACGGTTGGCGAACTTGGCTGATCATGGCTGCAGGGTAAGGCCGGCATGTAGACGCTTCTCCTAACTCTAGAAGCAGAGGCACCTCACAGGGCATCAGCAAAGAAGGGTGCGTCTAGCGGAGAGGCAGGAGAAAAGGAGAAATGGCAGGTCTTAACCTGCATCCTCAGTACAGTGGGCATCAGGGACCTGGGTACAGTGGCACCGGGGACCTGGGTTCAGTGAGCATCGGGGACCTGGATTAACCCAGGGTCAGAAGAGACAGATACGGGCTGCCAAATGGCCTGAGCGGGGCGGGACGAGGGCGTTACCTTGATTGAGGGGGCGTGGTCTGACAGCAGGCGTGGCCTGAAGGAGCGAGGAGGGGGCTAGTGGTGGGCGGGACCCAGAGCCAGGCGGGGCGGGGCCTTGCGGGGCGGGCCGAGTGCGCGCAGACGCGCAGAGCGCGGGGACTGCGGGCAGCCGGCGGTCAGTCTGCGGCGCTCGGGGAGGCCATGGGGCGCGTCGCGGCGGAGCTGGGCGGCTCGCTGCTGGGCCTGGGGCTGCTGCTGTGCGCCCTGGGGAGCCTGGCGAGGGCCGAGCCGCGGGCCCCGCCGGACCGGATCGGTAGGCGCGGAGGGCCCGGGAGCGTTCCCGCTGCCAGGCGGCGCCGGGCTCTGGGAGGGACGGGGCGGTGCGCTCCGGGGCGTGCAAGCTGCTGGCCCGAGAGGCGTGGGCGCGCTGGGGACCCAATGTCCCCGCAGCCCGGCCAGGGAGGCCCGCGGCTTGTGTGGGGACCGGCCTGTGGCTGGCCCCGGGCTGGAGCGACGCCGGCGCGCGCAGACGCGGCTCGGGGACCCGACTGTCCCCTCGGGATGGGCCGGGACCGCCTCCCCGCACCTGCGCCTTGCTGCGAGGCCCGGGCTCGCGCTGGTCCGCCTGCGACCGGCTCGCTGAGACCGCAGCGGATCGGCCCGGGCTGCGCACTGGCCCGGCTGATCACGCCCTGCTCCGGCTCCTCCGGGTTCGCTGGGACCATTCTTGTGTTGGGGCCACTAGACAAAGGCAAACCTAGGCGAAGATGGCGACCACCGTGTTTGAGATGCGCGCCAGAGCGGCCCACCGTCTCTTCTCGGGAGCGGGGCGCAGGAGGGTCTGCGGGAGCAGCAGGGGCGCCACAGACCTGTGAGAGTCTTTGGGCACCCGGAAGGGAGAGCGACTTGGTGTCGATTTGTAACTTCATCTTCCGCTGGCAGCGTCGTCCGTCCTGATTCAGGAGTTCTGTCCAGAACCCTGCCCCCCAGGGTTCCCCAAATTGTTGCTCAGTCTTGAGTAACCTCTATTATTAGTTAATGTGCTTTCAGAAACAAAACCCACGCTGGTAAGAGAAAGCGAAAAACGGTTCCTTTTTTTTTTTTTAAACCTTCACAGCCATCATCGGCGCTGGCATCGGGGGCACTTCAACAGCCTATTACCTCCGACAGAAGTTTGGGAAAGATGTGAAGATCGATGTGTTCGAGAGAGAAGAGGTGGGGGGCCGTCTGGCCACCATGAAGGTGCAAGATCAGGACTATGAGGCAGGGGGTTCGGTCATCCACCCCCTGAATCTGCACATGAAGCGCTTTGTCAAGGAGCTCGGTATGTCCCTTTGGTCTGGGGCTATGCAGGCGCTGGGAACTTTTGTCACGTGGAAAAATGACAGGGTTCTGTCTTGTGGGCAGAAGTGTGTCGCTCGCCCTTGCTGCTGCCTGGCTGGGAGCCGCCTGGGGTAATGGGACTCCGGTTATCTGGAATTACAGTCAGTGGGGTGGGGCGAGGATAGTCACCTTGTGGGTTTTGAAGCCTCCGGGTTTGGGTTGAATCAATGTGTTTCTGGAGTGCAGAGAAACCCGGGGGCGAGATGAGACCCGGGGGCTTGCTTGAAGTCATTCCCCAGCCGTGGCTGCGGCCGTGTGCATGGGCACTTCTGGAGCTGCCTTCTGCCAGCTCAGCAGCCGGGCATGCCGGGAAGAAGCCTTGCAGGCCTGAGCAGGCCTTCTCTTAGAGAACATTGTGTAACTTTGACCTTCTTCCCCTACCTGAAATATCAGTTTTGCAGCATAAGAACAGAGCGTGTCTCTCCGCTTTCTGCCTTCCTCGTTCCCCGGGTATGCTCCCTGTTTGGTGACCAAGAATAGCGGGTTTAATGTGGGACACGTCTGACCTGTGACCCGGTACAGATGGTGCAATAGACCGCATGCATGGATTGGTCATGAAGACAGAATTCTAACCTGTCTGCAGAGACCTGAAGTGACCCCACATGCCCTGGATCCCGAGGGACCCTGGCGGGCCTCCAGATTATGCTTTCATTGGGACTGACTGACCCTCCGTCTGCTTGTGCAGGTCTGTCTGCGGTCCCGGTCTCAGGAGGCCTGATGGGGGTGTACAACGGAGAGGCGATGGTGTTTGAGGAGAGCAGCTGGTTTATCATCAACATGATTAAACTCGTGTGGCGCTACGGCTTTCAGTCCCTGCGGATGCACATGTGGGTGGAAGACTTGCTGGACAAGTTCATGAGGTAACTCCTTCCGTGGCCCGGAAGACCTGGGGTTGCATGACTGTTGGGACCGTTGGTTCTCGAGCACTGTTAGTGCCCTGTTTGCAGGTGGAGAGGCATGGCGCTGCGCAGCAAGTGTGCAGCCGTTGATGCGCCTGGGATCCGACCTGTGGTTTCCTTTTGCGTCTCGGTTGTACTTTGCCAGGGCTGGGATGTGGCTCAAAGCCAGAGAGCTTGCCTGGCATACCCCCCGCCCCGCCCCCTTACCTCCTTCGGTTCTGATGGCAGTAGTTGGCTCAGAAGGCTCGTCATTGGCTTCTGTCTACAGATGTGGACAGTGGAGGAGCCGGTAGTACATGGTGAGGTTATCTACCTCTTGGGCGCAGGCTGGTGTCAGCCAGACACTGCAATCTAGAGTTCTCGCTCTTTTTTCTTAATTTGTTTGAGAGAGAATGTGGCCGTGTGTGAGCCGCGGTGCGCAGAGAATGTGGCCGTGTGCGAGCCGCGGTGCGCAGAGAATGTGGCCGTGTGTGCGTGCCGCGGTGCACAGAGAATGTGGCCGTGTGTGCGTGCCGCGGTGCACAGAGAATGTGGCCGTGTGCGAGCCGCGGTGCGCAGAGAATGTGGCCGTGTGTGCGTGCCGCGGTGCACAGAGAATGTGGCCGTGTGCGAGCCGCGGTGCGCAGAGAATGTGGCCGTGTGCGAGCCGCGGTGGACAGAGAATGTGGCGTGTGCGAGCCGCGGTGCGCAGGGTGCGCAGAAAGAGAACAACTTCCACAAGTCAGTGCTCTGCTTCCACCACATGGACCTGTGCCCAGGAGCCTGACCACCTGAGCTGTCTCAGTCACCGGCAGCCCTTGCTCTTCACGTCTGCATGTGTCGGGGCGCGGTGAGGAAGGGTCGTGTGTGCAGGAACGTACAGAAAATAGAAGCCAATTTGAATGAGTTTTGGGTTTTTTTGGAGTGTGTCTATATTCATGTGTGAGGTGTACTTGCACATGGAGGCCAGAGGTTGACATTGGGCATGCTCCTTGCGTGTGTGTGTGTGTGTGTGTGTGTGTGTGTGTGTGTGTGCGTGCGTGCATGCACGGGCACGCACACGCATGCCGGCGTGCACTTGAGTGTGTGTGCCTGTGGAGGCTCTTCAGGTTACACCACGGATCATTCTGGATTGCTCTGTCTCCTTACTGCTTTGCTCTGGGATCTCCCAGGCCTACCTTCCAGGGCTGGACGTGCAGGCTGCTGCCATCTCTGCCCAGTATTTTTACATGGGATCTGAGGACCTGAACTCAGATCCTTTTGTTTGTGAGGGAAAGGCTGTAACCTCCGAGCCGCCTTCCCAGCCCCTCTAACTTATGTTTTGAGCGAGGTCTCTCACCAAAACTGCAACTCACCAGTTCAGCTGGACTAGGTGGGCTCCAGCTCCACGGGTCCACAGCTCTGGGGGGTCCTCCTGTCTCCCCCTGGTTAGCGCTGGATCACAGGCACGTGCCTCTATGCCCACCTTCTTCATGGGTGCTGGGGAGCTGAACTCACGGCCTCACGCATGCGCGTCTCTGCCCCTTCTCTGTCCATCTGTCCCCCGCTCGAGGTGCTCACGGGCCCCGTCTCCTTTTCTCAAGGATCTACCGCTACCAATCCCACGACTACGCCTTCAGCAGCGTGGAAAGGCTGTTGCGTGCTGTGGGTGGGGACGACTACGTCGGCCTGCTTAACCTAACCCTCCACGAGAGC
Source organism: Typhlomys cinereus (assembly GCA_023101885.1). Lineage (NCBI taxonomy): Eukaryota > Metazoa > Chordata > Mammalia > Rodentia > Platacanthomyidae > Typhlomys > Typhlomys cinereus. Next base: position 153,470 of record JALPQD010000738.1, on the reverse strand, counting down.
TTGCAGAAAGCAGGCTTCTCTGAGAAGTTCCTCAAGGAGATGGTCGCGCCCATCATGAGGGTCAACTACGGCCAAAGCACTGAGCTCCACGCGTTTGTGGGTAAGCCAGGCAGGGCTGGCAGCCAGGCAGGGCTGGCAGCGGCGTCCAGGTCCACAGCGGGGTGAACGCGGCTCCCGGCTCCAGGCCCCGCCTGGAGGACGCTTCAGCTCTGCAGGGGATGCTTACCACAGCCTTCATCTCTGCTTCGTAGGGGCCACGCCCTCCAGCCCAGGGACTGGCCTGGGGAGACTTCTGCCCTCAGGTCATTGCACCACACGCGTGCACACACACACACACACACACACATATGTGCACACATGTACTCATACACATGCCACACGTGCATGCACACACATACACACACTCCCATATGTGCACACATGTACTCATACACACATACACACACACCCCCATATGTGCACACATGTACTCATACACACATGCCACACGTGCATGCACATACATACACACCACATGTGCACACATGTACTCATACACATGCCACACGTGCATGCACACACATACACACACCCCCATATGTGCACACATGTACTCATACACACATACACACACACCCCCATATGTGCACACATGTACTCATACACACATGCCACACGTGCATGCACACACATCCACACCACATGTGCACACATGTACTCATACACACATGCCACACGTGCATGCACATACATACACACCACATGTGCACACATGTACTCATACACACATGCCACACGTGCATGCACATACATCCACACCACATGTGCACACATGTACTCATACACACATGCCACACGTGCATGCACACACATACACACACCCCCATATGTGCACACATGTACTCATACACACATGCCACATGTGCATGCACATACACACCCATATGTGCACTGCACACATGTACTCACACATCACACATACCACACATGCATGCACATGCTCACACCACACATACACCACACACACGTACATACACATACCATATATCCACATATGCACACATACACCACATGCACACATGTGCATAATATACTGCATACACACGTGCACACATACCACACATGCATGCACAACCACGCATGCACATACTCACCACATGTGCACACATATACCACACACGTACATGCACATACCACATACATGTGCATATACACACCACATACACAGTGCTGGAGGCTTTTAAAGCAGACCCTCCACATGGACAGGAGAGCAGAGAGTAGAGCCGGGAGTGGGCTACGCACCCCCCCCCCCGCGCAAAACTCAGGTGTGTCTTGTTCCTGTGGACAGGGGCGGTGTCGCTGACAGCTGCGGATTCCAACCTCTGGGCAGTGGCAGGTGGAAACAAACTTGTCTGCTCCGGGCTCCTTCAGGCCTCAAAGAGCAACCTTATCTCTGGCTCCGTGGTCTCCATTGAGAAGATCAGGACTGAACCGACGGGTGAGTGTGAACCTTCGAGTTCCCGACCACCCTTAGGGTTCCTCAGCTTCGGGAGGAGTGTTTTCTTATGCAGTTCCAGAACTTTCTTTCTTTCCTTATAGTGCCAGAACAATAGGACTTTAAGCTGAGCACAGAAGCAGTCAGAGCTGTGCTTGGGAGTTCAAGTGTGACTCTCAGGATGGGAAGATAGTTTTGTCTTCAAGAACATTCCACGTCTTCTTCTTGGTAACATTCTGATAGGAAATCGTCCCATATATAATACAGGTAGATAGATTGCCCTTCACTTTTTAGAATTATGGAGACACATTAGAAGTTATAGCATTAGGGCTGGGCGGGAAGGAGCACTAGGGAGATAGCTCAACAGTACTTGCGACACAAGCAGGAAGACCTGAGTTCAAGTCCCCAGAACGTTAAAAAAAAACCCAAACTGGACATGTTCCACTTGTAAGGCTGCAACTCCAGCCCTGACTGGAGGGTGTTGGGGAAGAACAAGAGGTTCTTTGCAGCTCGCTGTTCCCGCTGGGATCCCTGAGAGGCCTGGTTCCAGGAAATGAAACAGTGATGAAGCAGGACCCCAGATACCTCCTCTGGTTTCCATGTACCCACATACGCAGCACACAGACACACATACGGTCACTAACACATGTACCCACATACGCAGCATGCAGACACACATATGGTCACTAACACATGTACCCACATACACAGCACACAGACACACATACGGTCACTAACACACGTACCCACATACGCAGCATGCAGACACACATATGGTCACTAACACATGTACCCACATACGCAGCACACAGACACACATACATCATCAACACATGCATCCACATACGCAGCACACAGACACACATATGGTCACTAACACATGTATCCACATTCGCAGCACACAGACACACATATGGTCACTAACACATGTATCCACATACGCAGCACACAGACACACATATGGTCACTAACACATGTACCCACATACGCAGCACACACATATGGTCACTAACACATGTACCCACATACGCAGCACACAGACACACATATGGTCACTAACACATGCATCCACATACGCAGCACACAGACACACATATGGTCACTAACACATGCACCCACATACGCAGCACACACATATGGTCACTAACACATGCACCCACATACGCAGCATACAGACACACATACGGTCACTAACACATGCACCCACATACGCAGCACACAGACACACATACATCATCAACACATGCATCCACATATGCAGCACGCAGACACACATACATCATCAACACATTCATCCACATTCACAGCACACAGACACACATACGGTCACCAACACATGCACCCACATACGCAGCACGCAGACACACATACGGTCACTAACACACGTACCCACATACGCAGCATGCAGACACACATATGGTCACTAACACATGTACCCACATACGCAGCACACAGACACACATACATCATCAACACATGCATCCACATACGCAGCACACAGACACACATATGGTCACTAACACATGTATCCACATACGCAGCACACAGACACACATATGGTCACTAACACATGTATCCACATACGCAGCACACAGACACACATATGGTCACTAACACATGCACCCACATACGCAGCACACACATATGGTCACTAACACATGCACCCACATACGCAGCACACAGACACACATACGGTCACTAACACATGCACCCACATACGCAGCACGCAGCACGCAGACACACATACGGTCACTAACACATGCACCCACATACGCAGCACGCAGACACACATACATCATCAACACATGCATCCACATACGCAGCACGCAGAAACACATACGGTCACTAACACATGCACCCACATACGCAGCACGCAGACACACATACGGTCACTAACACATGCACCCACATACGCAGCACACAGACACACATATGGTCACTAACACATGCACCCACATACGCAGCACACACATACGGTCACTAACACATGCACCCACATACGCAGCACGCAGACACACATACATCATCAACACATGCATCCACATACGCAGCACGCAGACACACATATGGTCACTAACACATGCACCCACATACGCAGCACACAGACACACGGTCATTAACATACGTACCCACATACGCAGCACGCAGACACACATACGGTCATTAACACATGCACCCGCATACGCAGCACGCAGACACACATATGGTCACTAACACATGTATCCACATACGCAGCACACAGACACACATACATCATCAACACATGCATCCACATACGCAGCACACAGACACACATATGGTCATTAACACATGTACCCACATACGCAGCACACAGACACACATATGGTCGTTAACACATGCACCCACATTCGCAGCACGCAGACACACATACGGTCACTAACACACGCACCCACATACGCAGCACGCAGACACACATACGGTCACTAACACATGCACCCACATACGCAGCACACACATACACAGTCATTATTGCATGTGCACGTGTAGCACACAGACACACACATATATGGTCATTAACACACATGTGCACATGCCACACAGACACACACATAGGGTCATTAACACACATGGCATATACTAACACACATACCATACAGACACTACACATACACACAGAAATACACAGACATGCACACCACACACTCAGACATACATCATACACATATGGCACACATGACACATGCTAACACCCATGCAGATCCCTCCTACACAGACATACAAACATAGACACACCATACACACATCACAAAAACATACAAACATAGCACATACAACACACACTAACATACATATAGGTACATATAGGCCCCCATATATATAAACAGACACACACCATATACATATCACACATATCACATCAGATATACACATACATACACACATCACATACATATACAGATACACACATGTATCCACCCACATAGCACACACATACATCACATACATATATAGCATATATGACACACACTAACACGCATACAGACCCCTGCATACACAGACATACATAGACACACATATTACACACATGCACACAGATATCACACACACACACACACACACACACACACACACACACATGGAGTTATTGGATGGTGTATTAGGTTCTCTAGAGTACAGAATTAACCAAATGAACATATAAATAGGGAATGTATTGAGTCGTCTTGCAGATATGGCCGAGGTAGTCCAACGATGGCTGCCAGTAGCTGCTCAGTCCAGTAGTCCAGTGGGTGATGGCTGAAGGCTGGGGGATTCCTAGAGAGTCTTTAGTCTAGTTGAAGACTTGGAGGGTTGGAGGGCTAGAGGGTCGAAGAAGCGAAGAAACCGAGCGGCTGGAAGGAAGAGCAATTCCCAGCACAGCTACAGAGCATCTCTTCTCTTCTGTGGTTCCCTTTTATCTGGTCCACTACTGGGAGGTTCCTGTGAGATCTATGGAGGCTCCGATGGGATCTAGGGCTGGTCTTGCATTATGCAGAGAATCTCTTGAGGTGGTCTCAGCCGATCTTAGTGTGTCAAGTTGATACCGCGGATTAACTATCACAGCCGGGCATGCCCCTTGGTTGGAGAAGGCTTGCCTAGCGCGCACACACAGACACACACACACACACTCACACACTCACACAGTTACTGGCTGTGCCGGCGGTGGAAGCCTTGCCTAGCCAGGGATGTGACTCCAGAACCTGAGAAACTGAGAAAAGCCGTCTGCTGCCTGGTCTGAGGACCCGGGGTTGTGCCCCATGATGGTCCCCTCAACACACGTGGAGGCAGAAAGAACTGCTCTACAAAGCTGTCCTCTGACCTCCAAACACACACTGTGGCTGCAGCGCACACAGGAATACACACCTCACGCACAGATAGGAACGATGCATGAGTCACTAAATGAACGAAGTGGGAGGCAGCCAGTGCTGCCCGGCAGGAGTGAGGAAAGGTTTGTCCCAGTGCCCCGGTAAAGGGCTCGGCATGCCCGTGCGTGTTCATCTCTGCCCGGGAGGGACCTGGGCCCTCCCTGGGGCTCACGAGTAGCCAGTCCAGCCTGACCGGTGACCAGCGGGTTCCAAGAAGAAAGGGTCCAGCACAGTGGACGGCTCCCGCGGCTGGCCTGCAGCATGCAGACTCTCAGCAACGCGTGCTGCATGCAGTCGCAGCCCGGCAGCGACAGGCAGGTTGCGTGGGTGTTTCCTTAAGGCGGGAGCTGTGTGCTGGAGTCACTGAGGCGGGCCTGCGTCCCTTCTTGCTCTAGGAAGCGTCACCAAGATGTACAAGGTGGTCTACCAGATGGGGTCCGACACCCGTTCGGACGTGTATGACATGGTGTTCGTGGCCACGCCGCTGAACCGCAAGATGTCCAACGTCACCTTCCTCAACTTCGACCCTGCGATCGAGGAGTTCCCGGCACCCTACCAGCAGCTGGTCACCACGCTGGTCAAAGGGGAGCTGAACGCCTCGCTGTTCAGCCCACATGACGTCGCCCACTTTGACCTGTCCACCATCCTGATCGCCGATGACGCGGGCATGTTTGTCAACAGCCTGGGCGTGGTGTCCCCCGTGAACGCACTGGAACGCCCCCCACCCTCGGAGGAGGGCGTGCAGGTCTGGAAGACCTTCTCCCGAGAAGTCCTCACCAAAGCGCAGGTGTCGCGGCTCTTCCGGACCTACGATTACGCTGTGCGGAAGATATGGCTGTCCTACCCACTCTACGCGCCCCCCCAGCGTCTGCCCCCCATCATCCTGCACGACCGGCTCTACTACCTCAACGGCATCGAGTTCGCCGCCAGCTGCATGGAGATGAGCGCCATCGCCGGCTACAACGCCGCGCTCCTGGCTTACCACCACTGGCACGGGAACTCGGGCATGATCGACCAGGAGGGCCTGTATGAGAAGCTCAAGACGGAGCTGTGACCCAGCGCCTCCCGCCCACGCCGTCCCCAGCGCTCCCCTGGCGAAGGCAGAACTGAGCGGAGATGATTGCGAAGGCTTATGGACCGATCGTCCCTGCAGGTCACAAGAACCCGCAGCTTCCACGGGGGAATCTTGCTCCTCTTCATCCGTATCCTGAAAGTCTAAGCTGTGCGTGCGTGCGTGGTTCCAGGGTGGGCCCGGTGCATGCCTAACTGCCCTAAGCTATCCCGCCCTGAGTGTCTTTGGTTTTGAGATAGGTCTCATGAGCGAGCAGGCGGCCCTGAGCGTCCTGCCTCGGCCTCCCGGAGCTGAGCCAGGCCTGCGTCTCTGGGCCTGGCTGTCCACTGCTCCTCCTTGGTTGGCGTCCTTCCCACGCGGCCCCCGAGTGTCCTTCTGAGATTGGGATTCAGTACAGTGGGTGGGCCCTGGGTGTGGATCCAACGATAGAGCAGCGCAGCGTCTGTATCTTCTTTGCTTTTATTTAGCTTTCTTTTTCTTTTAATGTGTTCTCCCCCCTGGAGGGAACTCACTGTGTGAACTTAACAGCAATCCCCCTGCCTCGGCTCCCAAGTGCTGGGAACACAGGCGTGTGAATGGAAGCGCTCCGCCTACAGTTGTGACTTTCAGAATGTGTATGTTTTGATTGCCTCTGTCTTGATTCTATTGGGGATAGGTTCCGAACCAAACACAGGTTATTAAACGGGAAATCGCATTTCCACCGGGTCCTGGCGAGCAGAGTTCTGCCCCTTCTGCGGTCTGCACTGGGGGCTGATCGCGCCCTGGGCCGTGTGTGCACCAGGCACGTGCTCTGCCATGAGCTCCAGCCTGGACGGCTTGAGGGTCCCTGATGTGCCCCACACCCGAGACCGGGATTCTCTGGAGGTGGGGATGCGGCTGTAGCTTCATTCCGCTCCTCGAGTGCCTCTGGAGACGAGAGACTCTTGATGTAAGGTGTGAATGTCTGCAGAGGGTCTTGCGTGCCTTAAGACTTTCCAGTGTCCCACAGCCTAGACACAGCAGATCCACAGCACGAGGAATAAGGCTCAGGGCGCGTCCCTGATCTCCGCCAGAGGAAGCACCTACTATCCTGAGAGCGAGCGCGAGCCCCGAGCAGTCGGTGTGCAGCAGGGCTCTGGGGGGAAATTGCGGCCCAGGCAAGAGGCTGTTGGTCAAATCACAAACCGGGGCTCTCCACCAACGCTGGGAGGCAACTATAAGGCCCTGAGCTGGTCTGCAGTGGAACCTGAAAAAACCAGTTCCATTTACTGCCCAAAGATCTTGATGACTGTGTGGCCAAGAAAGCTGGTGGCGTCCAGCATTGGCAGTTGGGTTTACATGTAACGTTAGAAAAAAATTGCCAGGCGTAGTGCTGAGTCTGTGACTTTGGCTGAAGGTCACGAGTTCAAGGTCAGCTGCTGGGAATACCAAGACCCCACACCCTGGGATGAAAGCCAGAAGAGACCTCCCCAGGTTGTGGGGAGGACTTCAGCAGCGTGGTAAACATGTGGAGCACTTGCTGGGAGGGGCTTGGGGCCGCCGGGCAGGACCTAAGCTGAGCGTATCAGAGGGGCCTTTTTGTGATCTAAGAGTCGTCTGTGGCTTTGATGAGGCTGGTGAGTAGAGAGACTCATGGGGGTGTCCCATGACCCCCCTGGCCGCCGGGAACTGTGGCATCGACCCCCAGGTGCCGTTTATCCCCTACGTGGCCAACACGCCTGTGATAAAGGTTAATTTGTAAATTCGGCACAGTAAGCTAGTAATACTTTAATCATAAAGTAGAAGACTGTACCAATCCACAATGGTGAAAGTTAATTAAAATTTACCCTTGTGACGTTTTCGCTGGAATATGCAGGTTCCCTCGCAAGGGAGGGGGCTACAAATCTGGGAACTGCAAGATGGTGTAGTCTGCCTTGTGTGGACTGGTTTTGCCAGGGGAGGACCTTGGCTGGAATGTTAAAATGTTGCCCTGTTACATCCAGCACACTCAGATTACACTTTCCAGAGAGCAGAAGAAATTGACTTCTCAGAACCAAAGCAAGTTAGGGACTGGTCTGGGCTGTTGAGTAGTTTCGAAGCAACAACTGCGCTAGAAAGAATACTTTTTTTAAGAATGGGGATGAAGACACGTGGGAACCTGCTACTCGGAGCCTGGCCTGTAGTTTTCAGTAACCGCAGGGTCTGCAGTGGGGTTCAGCGGGTAGAGTCTTTGCCTCGCAAGCAGGGAGACCTGAGTTCCGATCCCACACGGCCTCCTGCGGTCCAGCCCTGGGAGGCGAAGCCTGGGAATCCACCGAGCAAGTAGCTGCAGACCAGCCCTAGTGGTGCCCTGGGTTTAAGGAGGACCCAGGCTCACAACAGTAACGTGGAAGAGCGGTCCAGGCCGACTCCTGACGTCACGCTTGGGCCTCCACAGGCATGCCTCAGGCCACGCGCGACATGCACCTGCACGCGTACAGACACACGCAATACGCGTACCCCTGTACAAACATGAAAGGAAACAAAAGCAACAGTGTTAAATGTGGTGATAATCCAGGGTCTTCTAGTGCGGAGAACACGCTCTGCTTTGACTCTGGTTGGAAACTCCAGGAGGGAAATGGGAACCAGCCCGGTACTCGGGGGTGCATGGCCAGGGCGAGGAGCTTCCAATTACCCAGATGCCCAGGAGCAGTGTGGACCCAGGTCCAGATGTGTCTGACCAAGGTGCCCGTAGGTACCGCCCCTGCGGGCAGCGCGCCTGGAGCCCAGTTCTCTTGGGATGCTGCAGATGCGCCGCGCTTCCTGTTGAGCTGACCACAGTCAGCTGCTGCCCACTTTAAAAACGACGTGCCCACCTGTACAAAGTCCCCACCCTGGTTTTAACTCCCTGGGAATTTTCAGGGTCTTTACAATCAGAGCAAGGTTGGGCCTCCGGCATGTGCTGGAAGGTTCTTTAAGCTGTAGGTGTCTACTGTGTCTCTAAGTCAGGGTTGGAAGCCAGGGCCGGTCATGGCGGGCACTGCGACAGCTTCTCACGATGACACGCTGCCATGTTTCTGTCTGAAATCCTGTCTCTGCTGCTCAGAGTTTGTCACGTAATGATCACGAAAGAATAAACGGTCATGTCACCACTTCTGGTGTGCTGCTTCTGTTGACTTACCCCAGGGGTCTGACGTGTGGCCGATGGTCCCCAGCCAAAGTCCTGGCATGATGCCAAGGAGGGAAAATCTCCGTGTGGCGTCAGCTGACTGACTGCAGTCAGGTGTCCTGGGGGCCGAACGCATCCACACAGGGATGTGAGACAAGCAACTTCATGTCTAAGATCGAGTCCGCGTCCTGCGATGGCTCATGACGCTCGTGGTGTACATAGATCCCGGGTCTACGGCCGAAACTCTGGGCTGAGCAACTAGAGAAGGACTCTGCCTTTTGTGTTTAGGAAAGTGTCGGTGGGACACGTGTGAGCCTTTGGGTACTTCTCTGAGGAGTTACTTGGTTGTGGCGGGTCTTTGACAAGCCTGTCCTGATGTCATGACTGGTAAGGAAGACCAAGCGCAGACTGGGGAGGGCCATGCCCTGGGCAGGCGGGTGAGGTGGAGGGAGCCGGCGGGCAGAGTGCTGGTCACTCAGTCGTGGAGGGTGACGCGCTAGAGAAGTGTGGGGCCTCCACCGCTCTTGACTGGGGGGACGGTGCGGGCGGTTCTCCGGGCTCCTGGCCTGGTGGAGCTGGTGCTGCGGTCTGTTTGGATCCGCAGCCTGAGCAGGGACACATCCTTGCTCCAGTGAATCGTTCAGGTCAGGGTTGGTGCCGCTATGGAATGTGAAACTAAGAGACCAAAGTTACCCGCGTTAGTGCCGACGTCCCACCTGCTTCACCTCCGGTCAACTCTGAAAGGAGAAAGGACCCCACATTCCCTGGTACACGCCGTTCCCACCCGTCCCCAGTGAGGCATGCAGTCCCCACCCACCGCCAGTAATGCACCTGATTCCCACGGATCGCCCGCAATACTGTGATTCCCGCAGTGCTCCTGGTTCCCACAGGTCGCCTGTAGAGCCCATAGCGCCCGAGGTTCCCACTTACAGCCCGTAATGCACGTGATTCCCGCCGATCGCCCATAGAGCACGAGGTTCCCACGCACCGCCCGTAAAGGGCGCGATTCCCATAGCGCCGGAGGGTCCCGCAGAATGAATGCCCGAGAGCGTCGCGGTGTCTCCCCATCTCCCTCAGGCGTCCAGTCCCTGCGCACAGACTGGCAGATTCTTCCGGCACCTGCTCACTGTGAGGTCACCATGCTGCCGCGAGCCTCAGCGGCTGGAGCCTGAAGTGAAGGCACCCTGGCCAGCTAGTGTCTAGGGGGACTGCAGGGCTTGGAGGGGCTCTGCCTGCTCCTTCTCACCCCCCAGTCCACGCCTCTCCAGCCCGATGGGGACTGGAGCGGAAGCAGCCGGCCCTGTGGCTTCTCTCGGCTCCCTCGGGGTTCTGACCGCGTGTTCTGTGGGACCACGGGCCCAGCTGCAGGGGGGCAGCAGAGGAGCAACACGGAAGAGGTCGTTGCCAGAGGGGACCAGGGCGAGCTGTCAGAGACTCCCAAGGGGAATGGGAGCCGCTGCGCGACCACAGAGACACCCTTGGTCCTGTCCTGGTGGTTTATGTGGACCCCACACGAATAGATAAGCAAGGCCACGGTCTTGTCCAGTAATAGATTCTTCAACACCAGCTGGTTCCTGAGACTGGGCTGTGAGAGGCGGCCAGCGCCAGCACGCGGTGCCCCACTCCAGCGGTCAAGGTCTGCGGCTAGTGTGGCAACTTCTGCCCCCAGGGTTTTTTTTTCCTATTTTTTCATGTTTTGTATATGGGGCACATATATGTTCATATGTATACGTGTGATCGTGTGCCTGCACATGCATGTGGAGGCCCAAGGTGATGATTAGAAATGACCCTTGATCAGTCTTCCGCCATATTCTTTTGAGGCTGCGTCTCTGATAAATCCAGAGCTTGCTGACAGGGCTAGTGTGGCTTTTGGGGTGCTGCTTTGGGGTGCTGGCTCCAGATGGCATTGCAGGAGGAGACCTACCTGCCTGGCACATTGCATAGCAAGCCCTGAGGGGCGACCCCCAGCCCCCAGCCCCTGGGGATGGAAGCACCCAGCCCTTTAAGGGTAATCCATCCCTCAACCCTGCTTCTGGTCTTTGTCTCCATACATCTCCCCTAGTTCAAACCGGCATCAAGGGCAGAGGGCACTGGCTCCGTCACATGCACTGAGCATCTCTTGCCAGTCTGCCAAGGTACGGAATCAGCTTTTCCCATCTCACCCACTTGCCCAGGAAGCGGTCCTCACCGTGGGCTGGGTCTTCCCTCATCAATTAGATAACCTGCCGCAGGCTTGCCCAGGGCTTCCCTTGACCGCTCACAGGTGTGCCCAAAGGCAGTTTGTAGCAGGACCTTCTGATACATGCGTGGGAGTTGGTGTGGAAACGCTTGCATCTCATGTTGCAGGCATTCTTAAGAAGTGGCCTGGGCTGGGGAGATGGCTCAGGGTGAAGACCCTGCCTCACAAGCAGAAGGTCCCAAATTTGGATTCTAGGTCCTACATAAAAATGCCAGGCAGAAACGGCACCAGACTGGTGGATGGAGCCTGGGAAATCCCAGAAGAAAGTGAAAAGGAGGTAGAAGCAATCCAGGATGATTCCTGAAATCACCCTTGATCCTCCACAGAGACTCACAGTGTCTTCTGATCACACACACACACTCACACACACACACACACACACGCAGAAAGAAACAAAGAAGGAAGAAAGGAGGGAGGGAAGAAGGGAGTGAGGAAGGAAGGAAGGAAGGAAGGAAGGAAGGAAGGAAGGAAGGAAGGAAGGAAAGTTAAAAAAAAGTCCTATATATAAATATTCAAAATTTGAAACTCATAGTCCATGCATTTTGGAAAGGGCTGCACACCTTGAATTCAGAGAAGTCACAGCAGATCAAGTGGTCTCCGGAAGCTCCATTCCACTTCTGAAGAACCTTCCACTTGAATGCCCGAGACCCCCGAAGACAGTCTCCATTATGAGGCCTGTGGGGTGGGGAAAGGCGATTGCCACGAAGCCTGATGACCTGAGTTCAATCCCCAGAACCTACATGGGGAGGAGAGACCTACTTCTGCCAGTCATCCTCTAACCCCACACACACACACACACACACAGACACACACACACACACGCATACACACACACAGGCACACATAGGCACACTCTCTTTCACACACAGCCCCCAAGATAAATACATGTAAAAACATTCTGTCAACGAGTTAAATAAAACGCTTTCCAGAACTCTCCTTTCATCTGCCCTGAGAACGCAGGAGGACGGGAGGTGCTGGGAGGGCCGAGGGAGGGTCGTGTGCGGCTGGCTCAGCAGCTCGCCTGCCAGGTGGACTCCTGACCTGGCTGGGGACTCTAGGATGCTGGGACCAGAGCGCTTGACTCACAGCCCCTGGAAGGCCAGACGCACCTTGGTCTCCAGCCTTTGATGATGTCGCGCCTCGGTTGCTTGGGCCGTGCTCCAGATGGTGAGAACACCAGGCGGAGGACGACTGCTCACTTCACAGCAGACAGGAAACTGAAGTGACAGGAGCCCCACCCCAAACCCACAGGCCTGGGGATGCCCCGCAGCCCACAGGCCGGCAAGCAACACTGTGTTCCTCACACTGGGGTTTCTTTGCTGACAGAATGGGACAAGGCTGGATCAGAGTACAGGGGTCTGGGGGGCCTAGATTGGATCCCCCTGAGTGCCCCCACCCTTGTGAGCAGTACTGTTTTCAGCAGCCAGTAGCTTTACCTTCTTTCAAGAAAGCTTTGGTGTGTGTGTGTGTGTTGTGTGTGTGTGTTGTGTGTGCGCTCGTGGAGGTGTGGAGGTGCAGCTAAGTGTGTGCATGTGGAGGTCCAAAAGTGACTTCAGGAATCTTCCTGGATTGCTTTACCCCTCATTGCTTTGCTCTGCCTTTCCCAGCCTCTGCCTTCCAGGGCCAGAATTATAGGTTCCCTCCCTCCCTCCCTCCTTCCTTCCTCCCTCCCTCCTTCCTTCCTCCCTCCCTCTCTCTCTGTTCCTTCCCTCCCTCCCTCCCTCCTTCCCTCCCTCCTTCTTTCCTCTCTCTCTTCCTTCCCTCCCTCCTTCCCTCCTTCCTTCCCTTCCTCTCCTTTCTCTTTCAATTTTACTTTTTAATTTTTAAATATTTTTATACTTTATTTATTTTGCATGTGTCAGAGGGCACTGTGCGTCCCTCAAAGGTGACTTCAGGAATCATCCTGGACTGCTTCTACTGGCTTTTTCTTCACTCTGGGATTTCCTAGGCTCCGCCCACCACTGTTTTCTGCCTGGAGCTTTTACTTGGGACCTGCGATCTGAACTCAGTACCTTCTACTTGTGAGGCAAAGTCTTAAACCCTGAGCTGTCTGTCCAGCCTGCCACCATCATTTCTGTCTGGCATTTTTACATGGTATCTAGGATCTGAACTCAGGTCCTTTGCTTGTGAAGCAGAGGCTTAAGTCCTGAGCTGCTTCTAAGGCGGCTTTCACCAGCGAGGTAGTTGAGGCCCTGTTGGGGGCACACCAAGCTTGATGCAGGCAGGCAGACAGCTGGGGTGCAGGGTGAGTGTGAACTGTTGTCTCCTGGTCTTCGGGGGCACAGGGGCGGGTCTGGGGTTCTGGGCTCCTCTAACAGGCGTGGGCTCAGTGGATATTTTGCACATGGGCATCGTCAGCTGCGGGGCTGATTTTCCCACGCACACACACACACTGCGACGACTCCAGGCCGTCGGGGCGGAGAAAGGCGAACGGGCTGCAGGTCCTCCACCTCCTCACCCAAATCCAGGGGACTTCAGACACAGCAGGGAGTTTGTCGAGGCGAGACTCACTCACTCTATTGGGGGCAATGAAACAGTTTATATAGACAGCAGACTGCAGGGCGCGAAACGGGCAGCCGGTTACCTTAATGGTCAGCACGCACGCAGGCTGCATAGGTCAGACTAAGCATAAATCTATGTGGGCTCCTGTAAGCCGATCAGGGCTCTCAGTAATATAAACAGGGTCACGCGCAGCACACCAGCTCCCAGCGCCATCCTTGGTCCCATGTGCTAAGCCACGCCCTGCTCACTCCCTCCCAGACCGTTATTCCTGGGCAGGCCCAACGGTCAGCTCAGAAGCTTGTAAATCTGCTGCTGCGGGTTGCAGCCGTGGATCCTGCGAGGCGCAGTCGCCTGGACGGGCGTGTCTGGGAGCCGGGTCCTCCTGGGACGTCCGTGTGACATCGGCCATCTCGCACCGTGCTCTGTGCTCAATGCGACTTTCATTTGCGCTCAGGCACCTTTCTGCCAGTTCATGTTCACCAGCGGCACACTGGTGTCTGTGTGGCCCGGCACTGCACCCTTGGCCTCGAACATGTCCACTCTCTGGTCACACTCTGCAGGTCACGCACCACCAGGCCATGGTTATCTCGTAGTGCCCACCACTCACCAAGCTGTGCCCACCTGCCACAGGTTCACTCACGACCTGAAGCTGTGCCCACCAACCACGGGTTGGCGGTCTCATCAGCATTTACTAGTTGCTTCAAAGCCGGTGTGGTGGGTAACCCCCCCACAGATGGAGGGCAGGCGGCACCCGTGGCCCAGCCCTCGCCGCGCCGTCAGTGCCCCTCGGCCTGTCATGGCTCCGTAGCTGCAGTGTGGTTCGGACTACTTGGTGCCTAGACGGCACATGATCTTGAGAGTCAGCATTGGTCTGGTGAGAATTCTTTAATTATGAGCACTTTTTATTTGAGTCTTACAATTTACTTCTTCATCTGCGTGTCTGTATCAGAGGGCACTATGTGCCTGTAAAGGCCCAAGGGTGCCTTTGGGAATCGCCCTGAATTGCTTTCACATCTTTTAAAATTTTTTTTAATTTATTATTTATTCTTAATTTTTTATTATTTATTCAATTGTGTGTGTATGTGTGTGTGCACATGTGTATGTATGTGTGTGTGTGTGTGTGTGTGTGTGTGTGTGTGTGTGTGTAGAACCATGGACGAATTCGGGAACCACCATGGACGCCTCCATCTCCTCCTGTTTACTCTGCCCGGGGATTCACAGGCTTCGCCCTACCAGGACCAGAAACGCAGGCCGCCTCCGCTTCTGCCGGCGTCTATATGTGGGATCTAGGATCCGAACTCAGGACCCTCTGCCTGTAAGGCAGAGGCTTAACCCCTGAGCCACCTCTCCAGCCCCTGCTTCCACATCTTTGCTTTGGCATTTCCCAAGCCCCACCTTTCAGGACCAGAAGTATAGGCCACCACCATTTCTGCCTGGCATTTTTTTTAGTGGGATCTGGGATCCAAACTCAGAACCTTCTCCTTTCGAGCAGAGGCTTAATTCTGAGCCGTCTCTCCAGCCCATGAGCACCTTAGAATGAACCTGTCGCTGCTGAAGCCGTCATCTTTAGTGCCGACACAAGAGCGGAACAGTATCCTAATCCACACATGTCCAAGAGTCTAAAGTAACACGGGACACGTCTTGCCTGTGCCCTGCCGGGCCTAAGGTGGCTGTAATCGGGCACTTAGGAGGTTGTGTGTGACCCTTTCAGACCTCATTAGCAGGCTGAGCATCAGACAGAGCAAACATTACGGAGCTGGGATGCGGCTCCGTGGCAGTTTTCTAGCATGCGTGGGCCCTGAGCTCAAGCCGCAGGACCACACGCATCATGTGACATGTCGGGGGGGGGGGTCTCGGGACAAGCCGGGCCCACAGGCTTGCTCCCAGGAGGCCAGCTCTGAGTTCCTACCTGAAGGCAAACCAAGTTTAGCATTTATACCCAACAGTCTTTTCCCTCTCATACTTGGCAAGTTTTTCCAAGGTTGTGGTCAGCGAACACTGGCTTTGTATCCAAACCACATCCTTATCTTGGAGGGTCCTCGCCATGGTGCAGAGACACCTGCTGTTGGTAACCAGCCACCTGCCATAGTAGCAGCTCAGCCATATTCTGTGCACAAATCTCCCTGAGTGCTGGGCTTTAGGGAGAGCTGGGATGGGACCCCCTCGCACCCCCCCTAGTCCTACGAAGCCTAGGAGCCGTCAGAGATCCAGGGACACCTCATGCTCCACACCCCGTTAGTTGCAGCAGGGGTTCCTCCTCTGCGCCGAGGGGCACCGGCAGATTCCTCTGACCTGCAGGTCTCTGGTGGGTCGGGAAGTGGGAGGGGGTCACGCAGATCATGTCTTTGAGATGTCTGGTGTTAGACCTCCACCGTTGCCTTCCTAGTCCAGCTCTGGCCCGAGTTCGTGGGCTGACTGGGTGTCTCTGCAGCCTGTCCCCAGGCCCCTGGCTGGCAGCACATGCAGAGTGCCCGAGGGTGGTATCTGCCCTGGTACTCAGGCAACCGATGGCTGTGGAAGAGACCCTGAAACTGGCCCAGGACCCTCTCCCCACTGCAAGGTCCAAGACCCCTGAAATATTTACACCCAGAGCTGAGTGCGTGTATGACCGAGTGTGAGGGCGGGTCCCTGGCGCAGGAAGGAACCTGGGCTGCGGCCTGCACATCCACAGGTGTCCCACGGGTGGGCCGCTCCAGGGACTCACGTCACGTAGCTGTGTCCACAGAGGCGCGAGGCTGCTGCTGGGACTCACCTGGATCGCTGAACCTCACTGCCTTGCGTGGGCTCCGTCTTCAGGGCTGAAGGGCAGGCTGCAGCCTTTTCCGCCTGGTGGTTTCACATGGGATCAGACTCCTGCTTGAGAGGCGCAGGCTTACCCCCAGCCTCTCCCCAGCCCCCGGTGCAGAGACCGTGCCAGCCACGTGATGCCAAGGGCGGTGGGGGCGCCTGCTGGACAGCCAGCTGAACGCGGCACGTGTCCTACCTCTTGGGAAAGTCACTCTGACCCGCCAGCAACCCCACACCACCCGCTCCACCACCCGCTCCAGGCTTCATCCCTGAGCCGAATCGGTCACAGCAAGAGCCACAGCATTGTCCAGTTTGCAGCAGGGCCTTTCCCAAGATCATAAACGCAGGTTGGAGCATGTGCCTGCGCGCGCTGCTACGACAGCCACGGCCGTGATGAGCTAGAGGAAGCATGGCGGCGCCGGGGCTTCTCACGGGGCTATGCTAGAGGGGCTCCCCAATCCACCTCCACTCTCCAAACCATCAACTCCCCTTAGTGATGACATCAGTGGGCAGCAGCCGCAGCACCACGACTACATTGGGGAGCTGACAGGCCAGGCAGGCGCTCCACACGGGGACACCTCGTCCTGGGCAAGGCCCCCAATCCTCCATATTCCTGAGTGAAACGTGCGCACCACGCTGCCACCAGGCGAGATTCTGACTGTGTGCACGCGGCAGCTGCTGCAGACCAAGTGACCGCGGCTGGGCTCGAGCCGCCCCCTCGCTGAGCCTCTGCTCCGTGCTGCCCCCAATCCCGCAGAGTGGAAAGAGAACTGACCTCCTGAGAGCTGCCCTCTGACCTCTACCGTGTGCTATGGCAAGCCTGCCGCACCCTCACCCTCTCTCAAAGCAAAGCAGGAGGCGGAGGAGAGCAGTCATGGCGACCTCTCACCTGTGGGGCGGTTCTCATGACTGTTCTGAACGCGAGGACGGTGGCTGGAGCCAGACACTCCCGCTGCAGAGCACCCCAGCCCCTTCCTCTACATTCACAACACCGAGGAGAATCTTTGACTACTACAAAAGTTTATTTAGCAAAAAGTTCAACATGAAAATGTACACAACCCAACTTTTATGTCATAGAACAGGCCTTTGGGGGGGACATGGGCTCATCTGCTGCTGCTGTTACACGCGGACATGGGCTCATCTGCTGCTGCTGTTACACGCGCTCCAACGCTTCCAACATGATGATACTGTTTCCTCGTATGACCTGGAAGGCAGAGGGACATTTGAAGAGAGACCTACTTCGAAGGCGCCGCAATAATGCCAGCGAGGAGCCCCACATCTAGACGGGGACCAGGGCTCAGCCTGCAGACAGACTGTAACCTCGGGTGCACCACCGCGCCTGGGTCTGAAATAATGCACTTCTGTTTTTGAGTCAGCGGCTCATGTAGTCCAAGGTGGTCTTGCACGTGGATTCTTCGGTCCTAGTCTACCCAAGTGCTGGCTTACTTGGTGTTGGGGAGAATCAGGGTTTCATGAATGCCAGCAAGTCTTGTGTCAACTGAGCCCCACCCCCACCTTAACCTCCAGCACGTGGAGACAGGGCCACTGATCACCTCCAGCACGTGGAGGCAGGGCCACTGATCACCTCCAGCACGTGGAGGCAGGGCCTGCTCATCACCTCCAGCACGTGGAGGCAGGGCCTGCTCATCACCTCCAGCCCGTGGAGGCAGGGCCTGCTCATCACCTCCAGCCCGTGGAGGCAGGGCCTGCTCATCACCTCCAGCACGTGGAGGCAGGGCCTGCTCATCACCTCCAGCCCGTGGAGACAGGGCCGCTCATCACCTCCAGCACGTGGAGGCAGGGCCGCTCATCACCTCCAGCACGTGGAGGCAGGGCCGCTCATCACCTCCAGCACATGGAGGCAGGGCCCTGCTCATCACCTCCAGCACGTGGAGGCAGGGCCTGCTCATCACCTCCAGCACGTGGAGGCAGGGCCGCTCATCACCTCCAGCACGTGGAGGCAGGGGATGCTCATCACCTCCAGCACGTGGAGGCAGGGCCACTCATCACCTCCAGCACGTGGAGACAGGGGATGCTCATCACCTCCAGCACGTGGAGACAGGGGATGCTCATCACCTCCAGCACGTGGAGGCAGGGCCTCATCACCTCCAGCACGTGGAGACAGGGCCTCATCACCTCCAGCACGTGGAGACAGGGGATGCTCATCACCTCCAGCACATGGAGACAGGGGATGCTCATCACCTCCAGCACGTGGAGGCAGGGCCTGCTCATCACCTCCAGCACGTGAAGGCAGGGCCTGCTCATCACCTCCAGCACGTGGAGGCAGGGCCTCATCACCTCCAGCACGTGGAGGCAGGGCCTCATCACCTCCAGCACGTGGAGGCAGGGGATGCTCATCACCTCCAGCACGTGGAGGCAGGGGATGCTCATCACCTCCAGCACGTGGAGGCAGGGCCTGCTCATCACCTCCAGCACGTGGAGGCAGGGCCTGCTCATCACCTCCAGCACGTGGAGGCAGGGCCTCATCACCTCCAGCACGTGGAGGCAGGGCCTCATCACCTCCAGCACGTGGAGGCAGGGGATGCTCATCACCTCCAGCACGTGGAGGCAGGGGATGCTCATCACCTCCAGCACGTGGAGACAGGGCCACTGATCACCTCCAGCACGTGGAGGCAGGGCCACTGATCACCTCCAGCACGTGGAGGCAGGGCCCGCTCATCGCCTCATCTTTTTTTCAGTGTGAGATTTACCAGCGGTGAGCACTGCGTGTGACAGCGAGTTTATTGGCAAGCATGAAAGCACTCAGGAGCGCAGGGCCACCACTTGTCAGGGGACCACGATGAGGATCTACTTGGCCCACAGCCACCAGGAATGAACCTCCTCTCGCTGCTCATCTTCAAATACCTCACGTCCTTTCCTATTCACCCTCTGCAGGAAGTTGGACCTCATTAGGCACAGTCCAATGCAGACGGAGTCCTGCACGTTCTTTAGTGGTCAAGACCACAGCTACTGAATGTGCAGTGACGGTCACTCCCCAAAGCTAGCCGGGGCTGGCGGCCAGGCCTGCAAAGCCAGCACTTGGGAGCCAGAAGCAGGAGGGGTGCCCTGAGCTCCAGGCAGACAGACCCGCTTCATAACAGAACAGAAACAAGGTCAAAGGTCAAGTGCGCCCACCTATTCCGTCGTCTCTTGGTTATGACTTCCTTTCACCACTGACTGTTCGTTTGTGTCATACACGAGAAAGGCTGTGCTGGCTGTGCCCGGGTAACAGTGCGGTGAGTAGAGCGCTCCTCAGTACAGGGGCGCGTCAGAGACCCGAAGTGTGCAGCTCTGCCTCCCGCCGCGCTCCCAGGCCCCAACCGGCACGCACGTTAGAGTGGCTGCTGCGATGAAAGAAGGCCACGCGCCTAGCACAGTAAAGCCCTCTGCTGTGAGGTCTGCTGTGAGGTCTGCGGCGAGCTCTTTCCTACAGGTGACTGTCTCGTCACAGCTGAACGAGCGCCACACAC
This sequence comes from Typhlomys cinereus, assembly GCA_023101885.1. NCBI lineage: Eukaryota > Metazoa > Chordata > Mammalia > Rodentia > Platacanthomyidae > Typhlomys > Typhlomys cinereus. The sequence goes on along the minus strand of JALPQD010000738.1, from coordinate 132,957 downwards.
ACGGGCAGAGAACGGGCGGCTCTCGCCTGGTTCTGCCTTTGGGAGAAACTAACTCTATAAAGCTGCGAACTGGCCGAGGAAGGGGAGCCCGTCTCCCCACGACTCACCACCATCCCGATGCTGTTCTGCTGCCCGCTGGTCGCCAGCTCCACGCACTCGTCAATCACGAGGTTCATGAAAGGGTCGAAGCCTCGCAGGATGCCCTGCACGTGCCGGCCCCCGTTCAGCTTCACTGCAGAGGGAGAAGAACTTTCAGTCTGTCAGCTGTCAACCATCCACGACAAGCAGGAGCTTGACGGCCGCGTGACCTTCTCTGCTACGCGACAAGCACGGGAGTATTTTACTTCTCCTTTTCCACATTTCCCTTCAAAAGAATTCACCTAGATGTAGTGTTCGTGCCTGTAACCCCAGCCTCTGGCAGAGTGAAGGAGTCAGGCTGGCCTGGGACACAGAGGCCGGTCTCGCCCATCCCCCAAATGTGTGAGGCTCTTTCCGGACCCGGCTGGCGTTCTAGGTCTCGGTCAGGGCAGACGCTCTGCTCTCAAGAGCCACACTCAGCCCCTCGGGCGGCAGCAGGGAAACCGTCCCGCTCTCCTACAGACCCAACAAACCGGGTCGACTCTCCTGTCTAAACTCTGCGTACAGATCACAAGCGCACGTGCGGGTGGGCACTGGCAGAGAACAACTGTACAATTCTGACAAACCTGCGTAGTTAACACGAATTAGAGATGCTGTGTATTTTACACCGCTAAGACAATGTGAAGTATTTTTGCTGCTTAGGTGCACATGAAAGTAATAATTAAAAAACTTACATGATAACTTCTTGTCCATAAATCTGAAAAACAGTAAAAATTATGATTTAAAACACCGAAACATAAATAAGCACAAAAGTAGTCATTTATCCATCTACCTATCTATCTAGTGAATGTATCAGAGGGCGCTGTGTGCACCTGTGGAGGCCCAAGGGTGACTTTGGGAATCATCTTGGACAGCTTCTACTTCCTTTTTGCTTCACTCTGGGATTTCCCAGGCCCCGCCCACCAGAGCTGAAAGTGGATGTTTCCACTTGGCGTTTTATGTGGGGAACTCAGGACCTTCTGCTTTCGAGGCAGAGTCTAAACCATCTCTCCAGCCCATTTCTTAAAATTTATAATAGAAACATGAAATTTAAAACAGTAATACCCGTGTATCAATCATTACAATGGGTGAGAGATGTGGAAAACACTATATTTTGGGATGAAGCAAGACAAAAGTAAAATATACTCAGACTACACAAATTCGATAACATATCTAGACAAACACTGTTGCTTAATGCCTTTTCTTTGGAATGGATGTGGAGGGTCTTTTCTTTTTATCAAGAAGAGATCTCTCAAGTGACCCCAGAGCTTGTGGATCTGCAGACTCTGGCCACTCTGCCCTAGAGACAGACCCGTGTCTGACTCCAGGTGCTGGCTAGGCGTGTCATGGTGTGAGCAGGTGTGTGTGAATCCTTCTGGGGCATCCGTAAGGGGTGGCGCCTTGCTGGGGGAAGCTGTAGGTACAGCCCTGGTGTGGTACCCTGCCTTCGCCTGGCCCTCTTGGCCTTTACAGAGGCTGCGGTGACCCAACCAGCTTCCGGTTTCGGCCTTCAGTCACTGATTCCTGCCGCAGACTTCACCTCCCTGGACGTAAGTCGAACAAACCCTCTCTCTCTTCCCAAGTCGTGTATGAACACCGTCTCACGCAGAAAAGGCGACGGCCAGCCGCTGGGTGAGGGAGGCCCAGGCACTAACACCCCCCTCCTGTGGCTACTCAGAGGACTTCGGTGCTGGGCAGGAGGCCTGGCCCTGACCTGCAAAAGGAGTTATTCTCACAGCTGGTCAGCAGTAGGACTCAGCTGTGGCAAGAACTGAAGTGGCGGCAGGGAGAACTCGCTGGGCCCCCACACTGCCGTGACTGCGGGCGAAGGCTGTCCCCTCCTCGACGCTCGCACCTGACGCCTTACTTCAGCTAACTCCAGGATGTCCCAAGGACACAGACGGACATCCTGGCCGAGCAAGGAGCGCTGACTGCTCTGATCCAACTGACTTGATCTGCTGCGTCCACAGAGAAGCAGAGATGTCAACTATGAGTCGTCACATGCACGTACACATGTGAACAGAGTCATGCTAACCTTAGGAGCATTATGCATGTAGGTACAAGAGAACAAAGTACGAGTGAGAAAGTAAACACATTTAATGACTCTGGAGGCACACCTGGTGGGATTTCAAATTCACAAGATCTAGGACAAGAGGAAGACCAATCAGGGAGCTGGTGAGGCTCAGCGGGTGCTGGCTGGTTGCAAACCACACGCAAGGAAGCAAACAGGAGCACCCTTCCACCTGCAGGGTCAGCAGCACGTGCTGAGAACCAGGAGGGACAGCGAGGGTGTGAGAGACACGTCCACCTGCAGGAATTTCTTGCCTCGCTTTCTGTGTGCGGGGAGATCATTCCTCGCTGCGGGGAGGTCTCTCCTGCCTCCTTTCACTGCACGAGCTCTGGGACTAGAGGAGGAGCCACCACCTCGCCCGGCTTCTCCTGGGCTCTGGGATTCACACGCAGGTCTTCACGGCTGCACAGGGCCACCTCCCCACCAACTGTTTGTCCCGTGCTCGACTTCGGATTTAGGAACTCCTAGCGGCCCGACTAAAACATGCAGGAGCTTGTACGCAAAAGTGCTTTGAGAAAAAGGTGCCGTAAACACCACGTCAGTAAACGTGACCTCCCTGATGTGGGGACTTTTCCAGGACCAACAACAACAGGCTCCGGAGGACACACCCGGGTCCGTGTTAATCCTGCGCTCCGCCAGCCGACGCTGCCCGAGCACAGCACGTCGGCAGCGGATGGCACCAAGGACCCAGCAGCTCGGGTCGCCCCGAGGGTCTGAGGCTCGATCCTAGCCGGGCCTGCTCTCGGGGCCTCTCTGTGCACCCCGAGATCACCGCGTTCCTCCCGGGGCCGTCGGCAGCACAGACGTTCAGCGTGATCGGAGCCAAGAGCGAGCCCCAGGCCCGGGGGGCACCCGCGGCCTCCCTCGGGGCTCCCGCCCCTCCCAGGACCTGCCAGCACCGCCCTGATGCCAGGCTGCGGCCGGAGCGCCCGGGCTGGCAGCTCCCGCCAACCGCAGCCCCGGGCTGCGAGCGCGGCGCGCCGGGCGCTCCGCATCCACGCGGGAGGCGGCCGCACGCGGAGCCGCCGCCCCCAGCCGGGCTCCGGGCTCGGCCTCGGCCGCTCCCCGCCCGGGCCGCCCGCTCCCCGTCCGGGCCGCCCGCTCCCCATCGGCCGCCCGCTCTCCGCCCAGGCCGCCCGCTCCCCATCGGCCGCCCGCTCTCCGCCCGGGCCGCCCGCTCCCCATCGGCCGCCCGCTCCCCATCGGCCGCCCGCTCCCCGCCCGGGCCGCCCGCTCCCCATCGGCCGCTCGCTCCCCGCCCGGGCCGCCCGCTCCCCGCCCGGGCCGCCCGCTCCCCGCCGGCCGCTCCCCGCCCGGGCCGCCCGCTCCCCATCGGCCGCCCGCTCCCCACCGGCCGCCCCCCGGCCCTCGGCCCTCGGCCCGCGCACTCACTTCTTGAGCTCGGGCGGGTGGGCCTTGCTCATGGCGGCGGCGCGGCGGGCTGGCGACGGGGTGGGCGCCGGGCTCTCGCGCGGCGGGCTCGGCGGCGGCCCCTGACGTCACTGCCGCCCGCGAGCCAATCGCTGGTCCGCGGGCTTCGTGCTCATCTCGCGAGAACTGGGGGGGTCGACTGAGCGTGCCGGTCCGGTCCCGGGCTTCCGGTTGCGCCACCAGCGATTGGACGGGGCGTCGGCCGTAGATAAGCCCGCCCCTCAGGTGTGGCACGTCACTTCCGGCTTTACACAGGGCCCCGCGCTTGCCTGTAGCTGCGGCCGGCCTCGAACCTGGATCCTTCTGCACTTTCCGCGTGGACGAGGTGTATGGAAATCGCGCTCGCAGGGTCCACGTCGGGCGCGCGAGTGTTCGAATAGGAAAACCCACGGGCCACACAAAACTTGGGCAGAACAGAGGGCGTGGTGGTTCACGTGCAGGATGTTCCCCCAGGGAGTTAACCCACATATATAGTCACATACGTGCCTTTGAGGCGCGCGGGGGGATCTCAGGCACCACCCGGGAAGCTCCCTTACTTCTGGGTTAGCTGCCGCTTGGGAATCGGCGGGCGAGCGACGCCGGTTGCATTCCCCGGTTCCCGACCCGGGCTGTTGAACTAGAAACCCGACTTGGAAACAACGTTTTCCTGGTTGCTGTGGAAACAGTATGAGAGTCTGGGCGGGCGTTGCACTGATGGACAAGTCCTTGGGACAGGTGCCCACCCCAGCCAGCTGGCCCCTGACCGTGATTAGCGTCCTCTAGACACAAACTCTTACACCAACACGTGCCCTGCCTGGACAGGAGGAAAGACGACGTGGTGGGGGAGGAACGAAACTTTATTTAAAAACCAAGCTGCTAGGAAAACATCACAGGCTTGACACACTGACATGGTCTTTGAGGTGCCCCTGGGCAGGAGGCCGCACTGGGGGCAGGGTGGTGGGCCTGTCCTGGCAGCACACTCTGCACCCCACTGCCAGGAACAGCTCAGTGAGGCTGTCACTCCAGCAAGTAGCTTCTGGGCTCGGCTTTGATGGTGTGAAATGCAAGTTTCCCAAACCCAGCCAGCAGTTCCCACTTTACTGCTTATCCTGGAAACTGGGGTGTGCCTGTGCTCCCTACAGGGCAGTCACTGCACGACTGCCATTCCTCTGCACCCGTGAGCCAGGGTCAGACCGCTATGCTCTGAAGGGATTTCCAGGTGGAGGACCCACGGCAAGGGCTTGAAAAGCGGACGGCTGCATTGTGTCTGCAGGAGCACACAGAGCAGCAGCACAGGGCACCGACTGCCTGACCTCCCGGCTCCACGTGTCCTTGTTTGAAGACCAGATCAGAAAGGTGAAACCGTGGGAGGACTCTCTCCCCTCATTGGGGCTCGTCTGGTGTGAGGCATCGAGGCGCTCTTGGTGAACTGGAGGCGTCTCTCCTCCACCCCTGCCACCACAGGCAGCTTGGAGGCCCCTGCTGGTGTGAGGACAGGATGCATCTGGACGGGCGCCCACACTCTCCTTGTCCCTCTCGCTGTGCCCTGTGCTGTCTCAGACCCAGATCTCCCACCTCCTTTCTGCCATGAGTTTCCTGGAAAGAACTTTGCTTAAAGGACCAAATCTCCATTCCTCTGGTTAAACAGACGCCTGCCCACAGCCCCAACGGTCACTGGCAAAGCCTTTTATTTCCCAATGGACGAGAGCGACTCCTTCATCTTCTTGGTCATGGTTGGGATGAGGTGCATGTGGTCGTCCACACACTTGGCCACACAGCTGTCCAGCTGCCGCTTCACCTGCTGCTCCTTGCTGCCCGCGTCCAGCAGGTCCTTGGCTTTGTCGTTGCAGTGCATGGTGCAGCGCGCCAGGCGGTCCTGTGCATGGAGGGGGAGAAGGCTGAGGCTGGCTTCCGCATGCGGAGCCGAACAGGCCTTCTACAGACCACCCGTCACTAAGCCCAAGGTGCCCGGCTAGAGCAAAGTGCCCAGGGAGCCGCGGACAAGCACACCCAGCAGACAGGAGGGACAGAAGCCGCGGGCAGCAGATATTCACTGGGAGACGACGGACACGACTCTCGGTGTCTGTCCTTGCTGCGGAGGAACAAGCAACATTTGCTGAGCACCGACCATGTACCAGGCAGCTCTGCGGATGCTGGGGAAAGCAGATGAGCCTGCAAAGCTCCCGGCCCCTGGAGTTCCCACCAGCAAGGGACAGACACACGAGTGTGAACGTGGCAGCAGCTGCCGGGCGTAGACCTGGTGGCTTCTCTGAACTCACTGTGACCTACAAAGCTGACACTTCAGAACCTCAGCTGGGTTGAAAAAACATCACAGGCGGGGAGACAGGTCACTGATAGCTCCCCCGCAAACATGAGGACCGGACTCTGACCCCCAGCACTCAGCGTGTCGTGGTAGCATATGTGTATAATCCCAGAATTGAGGTGGAGGCGGGAGGACCCCGTGGGTTCGCAGGACAAGCCTAGCGTCCTTGGCGAGCTCCAGCCCAACAGGAAGCCCAGGTGGGCAGTGTCCCGGTGACCTCACGTGTCCTCTGGCCTCCACGTGTGTCCTGTCTGCACGCATGGGCACACACACACTATTTCTTTAAAAATCACAACAGGCGTGGAAGAACAGCTTCAAGCAAGCAGAAGGACCAGAGTTCCAGCGGCCAGATCCCACATAAAGATGCCAGATGATGTGGCAGAGCCTGGGAAACCCCTCAGCAGAGCAAAGGGACGGAGCGCAACCCAGGATGATCTCTAAGTCACCTCGGGCCTCCTGTACACACGTGCGTATGCGCACTTGCAACCAAGTGCCGTGCACGATGCTTTACACAAGCCCATCATTTGGCGGCATGACATCTGTGCTAGATGGGAGTGACAGCCGTGAGGACCGTCCAGGACCAAGGCCAGCTGTACTGGGGGGCAGAAGGTCCAGCCAGTGGAGGCTGAGCAGTTGGCGCCGTGGGGGCAGCCTGAGCAACTGCAGTGAAGGAAGCCGAGGGCCGCAATGCGGCTTAGTAGTGGCGTTTGCCAGGAACACGGAGGACCTCGCACACTGGGCACGGAAGTGCCCCGCCCCAACCCCGGCACTCAGGGCAGGGGAAGAGAATCAGGATTTGTGTCACCCTCAACTGCACAGTGATTGTGAAGACAGTCTGGAATACATGAGAGAAAGAGAGAGAGGGAGAGAGAGAGAGAGACTGAATTCAAGGACCAACATTTCAAAGACCTCATCTATGAAATAGTCACCAAAATGCAAGAAAGAGAGAAACCCTTCCCAAGGGGGCTTTAGACTCACTTCTTTCACGAGAACAGAGCCTCAGGTGATCGGAAGGTCAGCTTCCAACCCACATAATGAAGTAATGGGTAGTTCTCTGTTCCAGAGAGGAAAAAGGGGACCCCTTTCAGTCACCTTGGAGGGGCCTGAGCCAGGTAAGAGCCAACGGTAACATTGAAACTGGCTCCGCCTAGCACCGAGAGGCAGAGGCAGGAACCACTGTGTGTTCCCGGACAGCATGGGCTACAGAGTTCAACCTTGTCTCCAAGACCCACAAGGGGGATGGCTCAGTGGAGACAGCACTCCCTCTACAAGCAGGAAGACCAGAGTTCAGATCCCAGAACCCACCTAAGAGCCAGGCAGTGGGGACTTTGGAGGAAAGACAAGTGTCAGAGTTGTGCACAGGTGTCAACTCGATGGTTGAGGGCTTGAACTCTGGGCACATTGGTAGAGAATTAGTAGTTGAGTCGAGTCCAGAGTGAACCTGCAGGAGATTGTCTAGTTGATGGAGCAGACCCAACCCAGGTGGGTTGGACCAGGCCCTGAACAGGTAAATAAAATACAGAGAGCTGGTTGAGAGAGTCGGCATCCTTGTGTATACTTGGCCAGACATGCTGGTCTGGCAAGTAAGGATCGTCCCTCTCTCAGCCATTATGCAGAGATGGTGTGGCCAGTTCCCCCAGCCCTGGTGCTGGTGTGTGCTCTCCCGTCAAGCAGGACTAAAGATGTAACCAGACTGTCAGTAAGAAAATAAACCTCTGGTTCCCTTAAGCCCTTTGACAGTCATTTATCAGCAACCATGCAGGCGACTGCAATGAGGAATCCCCAGGGCGAGCTGGCCAGCCAGCCTGGCCCACTGGACAAGTCTGGGTTCAGCCGAGAGACACTGCCTTGACAACAAGACAGGCAAGACGAGGAGAATACATGTCAACCTCAGGCCTCCACACGCACAGCCGCATACTGCATGTGCACAGCACATGCTTGTACTCACACGTGAAATACCAGACTAGAAATACTTCTTGTAAGTGGGCCACTGAGAGGGCTCAGCACGTAAGGCGCCTGCCCACAAACCTGGCAACCCGAGTTCAGTCCTTGGAAGTCCACAGACATGGAATGTATGCGCATCTCTCTCTCTCTCAAATAAATAAATAATAAAAAAATAAAATTTCAGTTAAAAAATACTTTTAATAATTGACCCCTCCATGCTTGGGTCACGCAGACAGGGGCTTCCTGGCAAAGGTTTAAGTCCACAGAATAGTGCTGGGTCTTTCTCTAATCTCCATCTTCCCAAGACTAATACCTTATCCACTTTACAGGGGATTCTGTTACTCTAGGAAATCCATTCTTTCCTTATCCCAGGTGGGTTTCCTGGAATCCAACAGGTTGAGCTATGTCACCAGCCCCCGTTCTGTGACTGAAAAAATGGTCTAATGTACCCGTTAGGCGTTTCACACTGGACAGTGTGAGGCTGTATGTGGTGCTTAACCTGCCAAACACCAAGAAGGCAGAAGGCTTCTGGACCCCTTTTGCATTACTGTTTCTCTGGGAAAACAGGTTCTTGCAGCTCACCAAGGATCCCCCCCATTTCAAATCCTATGAATACTGATTAGCCACAGGACTCCCCCAAGTGTTGGCAAGGCCAAGCGTTCTGAACCAATGCTCGCTGTCTCCCACAAAGTGCTCCCCCAGGACGGGTGAACTCTGGGGACTCTTACCTGGAACCTTTCCAGCTCGGTGGTCACCAGGGCCTGGGCTTGGGCCAGAGGCGCGTGGCAGCGCTCGATGCACTGGTGCACCTGCTGCATGGACGCCTGGCTGTCCTCACAGCAGCTGGCGCTGCACCGGAACATGAGGCCCTGGCAGGGGGCAGAGCTGGTTAGACAGAATGCCTCATGGCCGGGCAAGACCAGGGGCTTTCTGCAGGGAACGGAGGTCGTGCTTCTACCCTCCCATCCACTACTTTCACCTTCTCTTGGGAGAACCCAGGTCCCGGACACTGAGACTAGCACAATTACCCGAGTGCCCGGGGGTCTTTTCAGGCTTCAGATGCAGTCCAGGAGGGTAGCGCTGGCCTCATGCCCACGCCTACAGCCAACCCTTCGGGATGGAGCGGAACTGGCAGAGAGCTTGCTAGCAAGCAGGAAGCCCTGGCCAACCCCACACTGCCCAGGCTTGGTGGTGTGAGCTGGACATGGCTAATCCTAGCATCAGGGAGGTGGAGGCAGAAGGATCGGGAACCAGCCCCGGCTGTAGGAGACCCTCAGTTCAGAACCAGTTTCCCCCCCCTGCTAGTTCAGCAGTGCACATCGAGCCACGCCGGGCGGAAGGCGGACTGCGCCGGACGCAGCCACCTTCTGAAAATCAGGGACCTACGAGCGGAGGTCCGCGGCCGCCCCCCCCCCGCAGTCATCGTCCCCCAGGGGCGCCGGACACTTTAACCAGTGCCGGGGGGCGCTAGGAAACCCCGCCGCCGGGGGAGGAGGCCGGGCCGACCCCTCGGAGCCCTGCGGGGCGGAGGCCGGCGTGAGCCCGCGAGCGGCCTTTCACCTTGGCCGCCCTCGACCTCGCGCTGGCTCACCTGGCCCGGCGGCCTGCGGGAGGGCGAGGAAGGGACTGTCGTGCCCCGCGCGCGGCGGCCGGCGGGGGCCGGGAGTCCGCGCGCGGGGGCCGCGGGGCGTCCCCGCTCGGCTCGGCGCCGCTACCTGCATCTTCCGGATGTTCTCTCGCTCCACACTCTTCACCATCGCGTCCACCGCCTCCTGCACCCGGAGCTGCTGCAGCTCCGCCATGGCGACCCTGCGCTGCGCCGCGCCGCGCCGGCGCCCGCGTGCACTCGCGCCCCACCCACCGGCCGGCCCCGCCCCGGCCCCGCCCACCAGCTCCGCGCCCCGCCCCCCGGCCCCGCCCACCGACGCGGAGGACCGCCCACGACTGCCGGGCCCCGCCCCTCGGCCCCGCTCTGCGGGCTTCCGAGCGCGGCGGCGCCCGCCACGCCCACTCTGGCCACGCCCCGATCAAGGCCCCGCCCTATCCGGCCCCGCCCACTCTTCGACTGCCTCGCCCCGCCTCCCGGAGTCACCACGCCCCCTTGGCCTCTGTCCTGATCCCCTGGGAGTCGCGTCGCGCCCTCACCGTCCCGCACTTCCTGTGCCCTCGCCGCCCCCTGGCGTTCGGGTCGGGTAACTTCACCCCGGCGCCCGCCTCCGCCTCCCTTGGACGCGTCTGACTTGTGAGCTGGCCGGGTCTCCCTTTCTTCTTTCCTTCCTTTGCTCTCCCTCCCTCCCTCCCTCCCTCCCAGTTCTTAAAAAGTCGTGTAATTAACAGCTCTTGGGCGTCCAGCCTGAGATTTTTTCCCCTCAGTTCCTGGAGGGGATTCGTGCTAGGCGAGCGCTGCACCGAGGAGCCCCAGCCCCAGAGCCTTCGTTGGTAGCACGCGTTGCCCTCTCTTCCCTTTCCCGCCCTCTTTCGCTTGACCGCTTCCTGCCACTGTAGATGTCCCTTTCCCACTTCATGTGTATGTGATTGGTCAGTGTGCGGTCTGGCTTCCTTCATGCCACTTTGGCCTCTTTTTTGCTGCTGCCAAGTATTATTTTGCCGCATGTACCTTCCACCGTTTGCCTAGTTATGTTTTGGTGGGCATTTGTGGCTAAAGCAGTGACTACACTTTTTTTCTTTATTAGTTAAAATTGCCCTTTGACAATGTCATGCACGTACATATGTATGCATTCTAACTACTCTCTCTATCTCCCTCTCGCCTGTTAACCGCTTTCCTGCACATCTCTTTCTCACAATCATGTGTTTTGTTTTGCGATCCACTGCTTTATCCAGGACTGTGACTGCAGCCCCCCACTAGAGTCTGTGGACTCACAGCTGCGTGTCTGATAAATTCACAACCAAACGAGCTAGGGGAATTAGGAGGTTTTGTTCTTTCTTACGATTCTTGCTTATAGTTTTAGTCCAGGTTGGCAGAAGAGTTCATACCAACACTAGGAGCCCAGGGAACTGGTTGGGGTCTCTGATCGAATACAAAGGGAAAAGGATTGGGTGGGCTAAGCACCAGCATTCATCTTTCCGATGCTACAACGTGCCCCGCCGCGGTGGGCTGCACCCTGACACCTTGAGCCACATAAACTTTCAAGTCGCTCTTGTCAGACCTTTTGTCCCAGTCATGAGAAATGTGGCTGACTCAGCCTCTATCACTAAGTGCCAAAGGCCTTAGATACAGGGGGCTGGAGAGATGGTTTCGAGGTTAGGCCTTTGCCTATCGAAAGGACCTAAATTTGGATCTCAGATCCCAGATCCCACGTAATAATGCTGGCAGCCTACACTTTGGGGTCCTGGAAGGCTGAGTCTGGATACCCCTGAGCAAAGCAATAAGGAGGTAGAGCAATCCAGGATGATTCCCTATGTCACCCTTAGGCCTCAACAGGCACACACAGTGCCCTCTGATACACATACCTGTCCACATACATCCACACACACAAATTCACACTGTATCTTACTGGAGTAAAACAATAACGATTTTACTATCTCTTGTCTTTCTGTGGGTCAGGAGCATGGACGGGCCGGGAAGGCTGTTCTGACAGGTGTTTTTGTGGCACGGACATAGGGCTTCGAGAGGGCGGCAGCTGAGTCACCTGTCTTCAGCAGTCTTCTTGGGCAGCACCTGGCTTCTCACAGCACGCTGGGCAGTGTCGTCGGTGAAGATGCCCTAGGGCACTATGGTCAGAAGAGGCAGAAGTTAGCCCAGTATGACCTCAGCCCAGCCAAGACCAAAGGAGGGAACAGATCTTACATGGATGGAGGGACGGAGTCCTGTCCCAGGCCTTTGGGGAATCCCAGGGCACACCTGCTAAGGCTGCAGTGCAGTTTGAAGGACAGGCCTTTAGAGGGCACTGTTATCACAGGAAGAGAGACCATTGGCACAGAGGACAGGGAGGGGTGAGGGAAGACAGCGTGGGCAGGGGGCAAGCCATTCAGAAGGACTTGTGGTGCAAGGACAGGGCACATGCCTATAAGGTGGCCTGACAAAGGGACCCCATGCAATGGCGCAGGTCTGTATATGTGTATATGTGTGGGTACATGTGCATATGCGTGCGTATGCACATCTTTGCTGGAGATTGCAGAATAAGCTCTCTTGGCATCGCATGTGGTTACGCATGCCTGCGTGTATGCACGTGTGGGCGTATCTTGGCCGAAGACTGCCCGGTGAGCTCTCTTGCCATCACATGTGCGCGTGCATGCTGTGTGTATGCATGTGTAGGTGTATCTTGGTGAGGATTGCAGGGTGAGCTCTCTTGGCATCGCATGTGCGTGTGCATGCCTGTGTGTGTGCATGTATGGGCGTATCTTGGCTGAGGATTGCAGGGGGTGAGCTCTCTTGGCATTGCATGTGCATGCCTGTGTGTGTATGCATGTGTGGGCGTATCTTGGCTGAGGATTGCAGGGTGAGCTCCTATGACATCACATGTGCGTGTGCATGCTTTATGTGTGTGCATGTGCTTGTGTACTCTCACATGCTGGCTGAGGATTGCAGGATGAGCTCTGTCGCATTGCATGAAGAAGGACATGAATGTTCTCACGTCATCGACTGAACACTGGAGAGGACTTGCTCCTGCATACACGGCACCCATGCTGGGGGGGGCTTCCAGAAGCTTCTACTTCAGACCCCCAGGTGACGATCAGAGTGGAAGATGCGCAGAGCCCCTGGGCTTCAGCGGGGGCGGCGGCCGAGCTTCTTTGGTAGAAACATCTTCCCTTGTGCAATAGGCTATTTTACTTTGAGAGGGTTTGTCTACCTTTTTTTTTTTTTTTTTTATTCTGGAAAGGTCAATAGGTGCATTGGGCTATGGGGAAGAATGTTTTCACCTCTTCGGTCTCCCAGACAAGGATGAGCTGCTTGCGGTGAAGGTGACCCTCTATCCTTCCTTTGAGAAACTGCAAAAAGTGGGTGGCAGGCCCAAAAATGTCAGAGAAGGTTACAGTGCTGACCCAGGATGCGGGCACAGCTGACCCAGGAGGCCGCAGAGCTGGGGCTGGCGGCCCTGGGAGTGTGCCCGGGGCTGGAGCCACGTCAGGAGCACCTGTGGGCTTACGATGCCAGGGGTCAGGGACAGGAATCCCAGCTAAGCAAAATAAGACAAAGACAGGGGCCGGGGCACTTGGGAAAAGATTGAAATTCCCTGCTTAAAAAGAAGCATTGAAGTCACCAAGAAGCTGGGGGTATTGGGTGTGTGCATGTGTGTCTGAATGTGTGTGCCTGTGCATGTGTATGTGTGTGGACATGTCTGTGTGCCTGTATGTATGTGCGTCTGTGCATGTGTGCACATGCATCTGTGTCTGTGTGTTTGCATACATGCATGTGTGTATTTGTGCATGTGTGTGTGCATATGTGAGGTGTGGAGATCTAGAACTTTGTTCGATGCTCTGTTTCTAGGTGGTGGGTGGGCTCCTCAGTCTTGGACCTTTGCAGAGTCAAGTCCACTTGGTCTCTGTAACCTGAGGGCGGCCCTGAATCCTGGTCCTCCTGCCCCGCCTCCTGAGCTCCGGGATGCAGGGCTGCACCTCCATGCCCAGTTAACGTGGTGCCCGGGTGGGGCCCGGAATGGAGCTCAGGGCCTCACGTTAGGAAAGCACTGCACCCCTCAGCTCTACTCTCCATCCTGGACGCCGAATTCTGTTGCGTGGGATAAAGCTGGGGTCCCTTGAGAGCAGGACAGCTGCTAGTTTCATGGACATGCTTTGAGTGACCATGAGAAACCTTTGATCCTTTCCAAAATGATAGGCGGGAGAGTTCCAAGGGGCTTGTGTGCGGGGTGGGGCTGGAGGCTATGTCGTCCTCATTCAGGGTTTACGGTCCAACAGCAGGGGATCCCTTGAAGCTCCCCTTCTTTTTCCTTCTCTCTTTTCCCGAAACTCAAATTTTACAGAGCCAGGTGTTGTGTACCCCTCCCCCCAGTGCTGGAGTCCAGTCCAGGGTCTCAGGTAATCAAGGCGAGTGCTCTACTGCTGAATCCCACCACCTCTCAGCCACCATGCACACGGATGTCTGCCAGGACCAGGAGTGACATTAATAAAAGAAACTAAAGAAGCTTCTCGAACTCAAAGCATGGCCAACCCAAATATGCCTAATCTAGGGCGGGGTGCATGTCGCTAAAGCGATGCTCTGAAAACCCTAATATAAGGGGTTAGAGAGTGGCTGGGCTGGCAAAGAGCTTCCTGCACAAGCCTGGTGACCAGACTTGAGTCTCATCCTGGGACCTCATGGGAAGGTGGAAGACGAGACCCAGCCCTACAAAGTTGCCCCTGATCTCCATATGCACACACACACACACACACACACACACACACACGCATGCAGATGCACACACAAACACCCACACCCATGCATACACATATGCACACATGCACTCGGACACACACATACACACAAACACACAATGCACACATACATACATGTACACACACACACACACAGAAACCCTAGTGACTTGAACGGGATGACCTTATAGTGTTTCAAACAAATCTGGAAGTTCCCTGGGGATCTTGGGCCACCCTCACCTACCCTGACCAGGTCTCAGGAGACTTGTCTAGCTTGGCCTCTGCACCCCACTTCTTCGCTGACATCCACAGAGCTGGGAACCCCAGCTGGGGACTCAGTCCTTCTTCTGCGCCTAAGATCAGCACCGTCAGGCTTCTGGGGTAGAACATGCTCCCTGTCTTAGGTTGTACACTGAGAGGGGCTTTACTAAGACCAGATCTCTCTTTTGAGAGGTGCGAAGACCCAGAGGGTCAGTGTGGGAGGACATATGTGCATGTGTGGATACACATGTATGTATGTGTGCATGCACATGGGCAGCCACGCACACGCATGCATGCACACACGTGTACACACATGCATATACACGTGGGCATTCCCTTTTGGTCACTGGGCTCTGGGAATGAGGTTCAGGTGTGCTTGTTAGGGGGATCGGTTACTGTCGTGGGCAGAGATCCAACTCACTAGAAGCGTGCCAGGGTTGGATCTTTCAGTAAAATGCCTGTGGTGCAAACATAAGGATCTGAGTGCGGATCCTCCATGAAGCAAGGTATGGCGGTGCTGCCTTCATGTCCGGTGCTGACGAGCTGGAGACGGGGGTTTGGTGGGCAGCACATCTAGCTGACTCGTGAGCTTCGGGTTCCGTGACAGACTCTGTCTCAAAAAATAAGGTGCAGAGAGATCAACATCGAACATCCATCCCTGGCTCTGTACGCATGTGCACACACACTTTCACACACATGAAAACACACACAAAGTAAGCAAACAAACAGATACAGTTCATGCAAACAGTGTGACCCAGGGGGTGAATTCTTCAGTGAAAAAAATCAAGGGGGCTGGAGAGGTGGCTCAGGGGTTAAGCCTCTGCCTTGCAGAGAGAAGGTCCTGAGTTCAGATCCCAGATCCCATGTACAGAAGCCGGGCGGAAGCGAGGGCAGTCTGCGTTTCTGGTCCTGGTAGGGCGGAGCCTATGAATCCCGGGGCAGAGTAAACAAAGAGGAGGTGGAGGCGTCCATGGTGGTTCCCGAATTCGCATGGTTCTACACACACACACATACACATGCACAATTGAATAAAAAAAAAAAAAAAGAAATCGAGAAGAGGAAGAGGATGCAGTAGGTAAGAGGGTGCTGAGGAGGGCAATAAAGCGGGTGCCCAGGAGGGCCAATGAGGAGACAGGTATGCACAGCGGACAGTGAAAAGCAGGGGGTGCTCTGGGAAGGGTGGGGAGTTCTGTTCTGAGCTTGAGCAGGGCAGAGGGCTGACTCTCGTCGCGCCCGTCTTCTGCAGGTGGGACTGGCTGAATCCTGCCTGGTGGATCACAGGTCCTGAACATGAAGACAGGATGGAGACTTGTTTTATTTTACCATGAGTCAGGCAACAGAAGGGTCTGTGACAGCCCATCCCAGATGCCCCTTCCCTGTCAGGCCCCTCTGAGGACCGCTGATGGCCCTGTGTATGGCGGGAGGCTGCTGCTGCTCTGTGTGTGGGCGCTGCTGTTGGGGGGTGCCACTGTGGGGGATGCCATTGTGGGGTGACTTTCTGGCTGTTTGCAGACTAGGACGTGCGCACACCTTCCTCTTCTCCCTTTCACTTATTATTTATTTATTCTAGAGCCGAGAGCTTTCTTACTGCGGCTCGAATCCCACTTCCGCTCCCTGGGAGCCACGCAACCCTAGACAGATGCTGAGCTCTGCCACGCTTGGCTTCCCTGATCTGTAAGACA
The DNA here is from genome assembly GCA_023101885.1 of Typhlomys cinereus. Lineage (NCBI taxonomy): Eukaryota > Metazoa > Chordata > Mammalia > Rodentia > Platacanthomyidae > Typhlomys > Typhlomys cinereus. The sequence continues at coordinate 116,816 of JALPQD010000738.1, read as the reverse complement.
AGGGCGATGTGAGCAAGGACCCCTTGCCACCATAAGCGAGAGACCCACAAAAGTGCCCAGGCGGGGCGGGCGGGATCCCAGGAGGGCACAAACGCAGACTGTTGTTTCCTGCACCCGCCAGGGAAGGTGCCCTGCGGCTCTCTGCGAGGCGAGGCTGGGGTGCTGTGGAGTTCCCAAAGAAGGGAGGGTGCCGGCAGAAGGCGCCTCGCGTGCACCTGCAATCAGTTAGTCACTGCGCAGGGATTCTGTGGAATGGCCGTTCCTAGGTGCTGATTCATGTAAGTCAGCGTTGCTGCGCGAGATAAGCAGTCACCACCATATTGCTGGGTATCTGTGCTTGTGCGCTCTGCGTGGTGGGAGTTCTATGGGGTGGCACGCCACCAAACAGCTTTCCAACCCTGCAGCGTGATTTCTATACCAGTGGGTTGAAACTTGGCTACATTTGCGTCACAGAAATTAGCAAAGTCTTAGGTCGAGGCTGCTCTTTCCTTTCCTTTTTTTTTTTTTGGCCAGGCAAGCATGCCAACTGTTGCTCTGCCTGTGAACACCACGGGCACTGCAAGTTTCCCCACCGTTCTAATGCCTGAGTCACAGGAAAAACCCATGGCACGCAAGTCAGAACTATACTTGTTCATCAGGTGCGGCTTCCCGTTGGTCATTCACAGAAGACCCCCTGGACCACAGAGCTGAATCGGCTGTGGAAGTTAGAATTCAGGATATCACAGATTAGAATTCCCAAAAATGTCCGCACCACATCCTTCGCGTTAGAAAAACCCAAAAACACAAGCTCCACCTGCCCATGCACTGGTCTGGAGAGCGCTGGGGAAGTCAGGCTGGCGCCCCGGGAAGCACTAGATACAACGAAGCTGCAGCATCCCTCTTCTCACGTGGTCCTCTGGCTCCCGGGAGCAAAAGCGGAGCCTTCCAGACAGCTGAGTGCTCCCTGGGGCTGCCAGGGCTGTGACTTTGCTCTGCACCCCAGCCTCGGGCTTGTTTCCAGAAGGGGCGAGACGGCTCATTTACCTGAAGAGGAGTTCATTTCCTTGCATGGTGATTAGCAATGCTAAGGTGCTGTGCTTCTGTTACTCATAGCAGTAGACATTTGGTTCTGCGCTGGAAACACACACACACACACACACACACACACACACACACACACACACACGCATGCACGCATGCGCGCACGTGTTGCCTGAGGCCACCTCACCACTGAAGAAATAACAGAAAGGCTGGTTCTCACTGTGGCTCAGGGCGCTTGCCTCGCATGCATGAGGTCCTGTTTCCATCCCCAACACTGACTGTGTAAGGCTGATTTGGGGCACAACACCTGTCATCTGTTGGAAGCTCAAACTCACCCATGATGCACAGACAGCTCAAGGCCTGGGCTACGTGAGACTTTGTTTCCAAGCAAACAGACAAACAACCAAAGAAACAGCTACATCGGGTGGAAGGTGAGAGCTGGTGAGAAATGGCTTCTAAAAGTTGTTTTCTGCCCTCCACACCCATGCTGTGGTTCTCTCTCTCTCTCTCTCTCACACACACACTCATATTTCTTTTTTTAAATTTTTTATTATTTATTCAATTGTGCGTGTATGCATGTATGTGCATGTAGAACCACGGACGAATTTGGGAACCACCATGAATCACCTCCACCTCCTCCTTGTTACTCTGCCCCACCAGGACCAGAAACGCAGGCCACCCCCGTTTCCGCCCGGGGTCTATACATGGGGCCTAGGATCTGAACTCAGGACCTTCCGCCTGCAAGGCAGAGGCTTAACCCCTGAGCCACTTCTCCAGCCCCAGTGAATAAAATATTTCTTAAAAGAGAGAAATTCAAGGTCAGAGAAGGGGGTAACTCAGAGTTACATGACCAGTTAAGGTGGGGCCTGGATTCGGACCCATGTGACTTCAGAGAGTCCCCAGGTGTTTCTGTTTCTTGCTAGCTGCTGTGGCAGGGATGGAATGCGGGGTCATGTACACGGCCAGGACGCTGCTGGAGGGTGCCTGCATGTGGCCCATCAGTGACGACATAAGGTAACAAGGGGGTTTTCGTCTTTCTTATGATTCTCGGTAACAGTTCTTAGTCCGACTTGGCAGCGAGCTCACCGCAACACCAGGAGCGGAGGGAAACAGCCACACCGTAGCCACAGGGATTGCCGAGAGAGGAGCAAACCTCATTTCCAGACAGCAAGTTTCTCCACAATATGCTAAAGAACACGAGCTTAGCGACCCAGCGCCCTCCGCGCTATCCAGCTGCCCAGGGAGTGGCCCCACCCACTAAGGGCTGGGTCCTCCCACTCAGGGCTTCTGGCTTAGCTACTAATTCTTCGCAAGTGTCCCCAGAGCGTAGCCTTCCATTGTCGAGTTGATACTTCATCTCTAACTAGCACACAAGTGGGGATCTGCCACATCCCTGCCCTTAATGATTACTTTCTGTTGTGCATATGGTCTCTTCCTGCCTGAGATGAAAAAATTAATGAGCTAACATTTCATAGAATATTACAATCTAATAAAATGATTCTCATCTATAATGTCTTCGCCAAGAGAGGAAGCAAACCAGTTTGTTGGACCACGTCTCAGAAAGTTCATTAGAAATGTAATTAGACTGTGCTTGTGTAATCACCACTCTGGCAAAGCCAAGCTGGGAGATGTTTTTCCCCAGCAGGAAGCGGATGTGCCGGGGTTTCTGCACAGTTCTGCTTCACACCAGCCCTTCCTCACCTCCTCTGTGGGAAGTAACGTGCCCGACACTCACCTGTGCCGGGTGCATTGTGGGAGCAGCATTAGACAGGATGACTAAGCCTCTTGTGTATTGTGACTGAAAATGGTTTAGAAATAATGTCTTTCATTCTCTCCCCCAAGAAGCTTTGAGATTCAGAGGCAAAATTTCACTTCCTGCCTTTGAGATGCCCATGAAGGTGTGTGTGGGGAAGACGGTCAACTAAGTGGCAATGATTTGATCCTCAACATCTAGCCAAAGTTACCCAGACTGGCAGATGGAACGGGAAGAAGCTAAAGATGTGCACGAAGTGGGGCCCAGTAGGGCGGGTGGACACTGGAGGCCAGCCCAGGAGCTGATGGGTAAATTTAGCAGCGGCCGAGGTAGGTGATGGGCTGCAAGGTGACTCAGGTAGACGGCGACTGCTCGGGCAGGGCCCACAGTGGGCATCTGGGGCAGGCTTGGTGACTAATGAATGGTGGTAGGTTTGCCAAGGGATGAGTCAGTGGGTCCAGGCTTTGAAGAGGGGGTCATGAGATCAAAGCAGGGTCTATGTGCATGTGTGTGCAGTGTATGTGTGTGGATGTCTGTGCGCATGTGTGTATGTGTGCATGCATGTGTGTATGTGTGCATGTGTGCATGCATGTGTGTATGTGTGCATGCATGTGTGCATGTGTGTGTGTATGTGTGGGTGTAGTCCAGGGTTGTGAAGGGGCAGAGAGGAGGTGCAGAACCCAGGGCTGAGAAGGAGCTGGGGCCAGGAGAGGGTGGTGGGAAACCAGGGCTGTAGTGGATATGGGGCCCAGGATTATAGAGGGGTAGGGTGCGGGAGCCCAGGACTGAACATCCAAGCTTGGCATTTTGGCTCCCTTTCAATCATTTTGAATGGCTAATAAGCCTCCCCAAGGCTGGATTGTCAGACGGCTGCCATGTGTTGTTGGTTAGGGCGCTGTAAGTTGCACACGGCTCTTGTGTGGTCTAGCCTGGGCTCACTGACACTGGAACGTGCAGAACAGCTGGAGGAGACAGAGGCTCTTCACCATGCCCGGAAGTGGGTCCTGGCTGTTGGCTGCTGCTTCGGTAGCTTCTTGACAGGGCCAAGCTTCGCCATCTGGAAGGCGTGAGGTGGGGGGCATTGTGACGAGGCTCCCGATCTTGCTGGCGCATTTCCTCTGCATTCTGATGGCCAGAGCCAGTCAGGACGGCACCGACTGAAGGGCAGGGAGGAGGGGTTGACATCCTTCAGATGAGGAGCTAAGGAATGGCGGTCTGGACTCTCGAAGCTGCTGAGATGAATCTTTCCTTCTTTTAAATTGTAATCTCAGTCACTTGATCACAGAGGCCAAGCAACTGAGGATCATGGGACCAGAGACGAGTGCAGACTGTCACACAGTGTCATGGACTTACTTCAGGCCACCCAGAGGGGACACAGGCCAGAGCGTCTCCCATCAGGGTTGCTGCTTGAGCAACTGGAGGGAGCGTGGGGTGCAGAGACTGAAGAAGGAGGGGACTCTGCTGCTGTGCATGTGGTTATTCATGTGTGCATGTGTGTGGGCACGTGTGCACGTGTGTGAGCACATGTGTGCATGTGTGTGGGCACATGTGCTTACTCATGTGTGCACGTGTGTGGGCACATGTGCTTATTCATGTGCATGCATGTGGGCACATGTGTGCATGTGTGTGGGCACATGTGCTTACTCATGTGTGCATGTGTGTGGGCACATGTGCTTACTCATGTGTGCATGTGTGTGGGCACATGTGCTTATTCATGTGTGCATGTGTGTGGGCACATGTAACATGAGCGTGGGCATGTGTGCACACATGTGGGCACGTGTGTGCATGCACGTGGGCAGATGTGTTCATGAGCATGGGCAGATGTATGCATGCGTGTGGGCACATATGTGCATGTGTATGGGCAGATGTGTGCACGAGTGTGGGCAAATGCGTGTATGCGTGTGGGCACATGTGTCTGGAAGTCACAGGTGGGTGTCTGAGGTCTTCCCCAATTAGTACCTTGCATATATACTTACTATAAACATTTATTTATTTGTGTATGTACCTGTGGGTGGGTGTGCATGCATGTGCATGTATGTGTTCACGTGTGCACATATGTGTGGAGGTGTAATGGTTACTCTTATCTGTTGGTGTGAGAGACCACTGAGACTCAAACAACTTCATGGGAGAAAGGAAGATTTATTCGGCTTATGGTTGCAGTGGGGAGATACAGTCTGTCATGGCGGACGCAGCACAGCTGGTGGTAGAAGCTGGAGGAGGCTAAGTCACTGCAGACATCTTGACGACGGAGAGCTGCAGCCTGCTTGCTGCTTGCGCTTCCTTCAGTAAGGCGCCACCTCTCAAAGGTGCCATGACCTTCCCAAACACATAAGACATTGGGGACACATTTCACACCATGACAGGAGGTCAGAGGTGGACATCTGGTATCTTGCTCAATTGTCACCTTGTATATTTACTTACTTTAAATATTTATTTGTGTGCACCCATGCGTTTATACACATGCATTTATTGACACGCATGTGTCAATGTATGTTTATGTGTGTACACATGTGTGTGCATGTGCATAAGTGCATGCCACGGCACCCATGCAGGGGTCAGAGGACATCTCGGGATTGGTTCCTCGTTCCGGAGTCTCATGTTATTTTTTTCCGCAGTGCCGCATGTGGGAGCTTCAGGTCCTTCCATCTCTGTCCCATCTCCTCCCACAGGTGTGCTAGAATTACACACACCAGCCTGCACCCAGCTCCCCCCTTCCCCCCTTTGAGCCACCTTGCTAGCCCTTGTTTACTGAGCTGGGGTCTCAGGGACCCAGAGCTGACTGGGCTCACCTGGCTGGTGGCAATTCCAGAGTCTCCTGTCTCAGCCGCCAGCCCAGCTCCGGGTCAGAGCTGCTTCACTGAGCTTTTTCAAATGGGTTCTGGGGATCTGAACTCAGGTCCTCATGCTGCCGAGCTGTCTCCCTGGCCCCAAGGGAACTTTAAACTCCTGCTGTTACCCAGGCAGAGGAGGGGCTGTCCCTCCTTTCCTGCTTTCCCGGTTACCCCTGTTCCTTCACTCCCTCATAGTTGCTTTGAGCCGTGCAGCTGGCCGTCCTCCTAGCCAGGGTATCTCAGCTGTCGTGGTCTCGAAATCCTGTTCCGGTCTTTTCCCAGGACGTGGGGCTCAAGTTTGCCACATTTTTGCCACACTTTGGCTAAGGGCTTCTCCCCTACGCCTCAGACACTGCCTGATTCCAGCGAGTAGCTGCCTCCACCAAAGGAGGCTGAGGAAGCCAAGCCAGCCAGTCCTGGCTGGGCCTCTACAGGGTTTGAATGGCATCCCGAGGCTGGGCCAAAGGCGCCTCCTGTTTCAAAGAAAAGAGGCTCATTGTGGGCTGAGGCGGCCTGGCCCCTCCAGCGGAAGAGGTAAGTGTAAGTCCGTCACGGAGGCGAACTCCACGTTCTCTTGTGATACAACCGGGTTTCAAAGAGCCAGGGACTGTGCTCTGGGCACGGCTAGCTTCCTGCCAAGGGCTGAGGCCAAGGCGCCGGGAGGTGAGAGGGTGTGTGTGTGTGGGTAGAGCTTGCGTGCCGCTGCTGCACCAGGGATAGATGCAGGAGAAGCAGATGTTTCTGAACCTCTGACCTTCACAGATGCCTGTGGGCTTCCCCTGGCTTCCCCACCTCATGCTCTGAGGGCTGCCTGACACTCCCGACCCCCGCCTCTGCCCCCAAGCTCATCCAACTGCCTGGCGCCCCTCACCCTAAGCTCACAGGAGGAACGAAGCAGAATCATCAACAACGGACCCGCCCAATACTTCCACACCCACCCTGTTTGCCCTCACACCTGCCTAGCGCTGGCCAGGGCAGCTCAGGACCCCCTTTCGTAAGCCTGGTTCTCCCAGCCCTCACTGTAGACTTGCGGGGCTGTGGGAGTTCCCCACTTCTGGAGATGCTTAGGCCACTGGCTTCCGCCAGGGCAGCCACGGCACCAACAGGCCGGAATGGAAGATGGATAGGTGAAACTCGTGGCTGACAGTGCCAGCGAATAGGCCAGACAGAGCAGTGCCAGGAACCATGGGAAGGTCAGATGGAGGCTGAGGCTGAGCTCTAGAAGGGCCTGAAGGTAACTTTGCCCGAGGAGACAGGGGAGGGCAGGCCAGAGCCACCAGAGTCACCCTTGTCACTCTCCATCCATAGTGTCTGACTTGGCTCTTAAGCCCTTGGAAGAGAAGCCAGTGTGTGACTGACTTGAGGGAACAGGAGGTGATGGGAAACTGAGGTGCAATGTGGCTCCCAGACATAGGTGAGGTAGAGCCTGGTCTTCTCACCTCAATGGTCTTGGAGCATGTGGAAGGCCAGGCCACAGGACAGGCACCAGAGCAGGAGGACTGCAGGAGCTTGGTGCCGCCCTCAGCTTCACCAGAGACAGGCTTGATCCATCGGATGCGGTTAATACAGAGACTCACAAGGGTCCAAGTGCTGAGAATACGTGACTGTGGAGTGTTCAGTCCTGAATGGTACGCCTGCCCCTAAGCCTCGAAGCATCGCGGAAGAGGGGTGGAAAGAGGACAGGGAGGAGTGCTGTGAAAACTTCTTGGACAGGGCTGCTAACACGCGGAACTCACTGCAGCCGTGGCTGCTTGCACAGCCTGCACAAGACCTGGCACCTGTCAATACTCATCACAGAAAGGGGAGAGGCTTAGGAGGCCCCACCCCTCCATGCTGATGATTTATGCTGGTTACAGAAAGGGTGTCGCTGCCTTGGGTGGTGTAGCCACTGGTGAGTTGCCATAGACAACCTTCTACCTTGCTCATGCATAATGCAGCTCAGGGGTCGCACACCAAAAAGGACATGAAAAGAGGACGGGGCTTGTTGGGAGAAGAAAATTTGGTGGTGGGGGGAGAAGGAGTAAGAAGCTAACAGGGGGAAAAGATGGTTGAAATTTGTTATGTATATGTATGAAAACTGTCACAGAGTAGAAAATAAATTAAAAAAAAAAGAAGAGCGGGGCAGTTGGGTGTCGGTTGAAGCTCGCTGAGCCTAGAGATGTTCCCACCAGTGTCCTCAGAATCTGGAATGATTGCTTTACAGTGTCTAGGCAGCGCGAGGTGTAAGCTGGGCATGCTGTCAAACACTAATACTGAACTTCAGTAAGTTCCTGAGATGGGGGGGTCTCCTGTCAGGACAGGGCTGCTGCACCCAGAAACTCACTGCAGCGTGTCCACTTCCACTAGACCGGCATGGTGTGCTTGTCGAGTTTCACCATGGAGGGGACGCTCTCAGAAGGCACCACCTCCCTGAGAGACCATTCCAAGCCAATGCCGGACAGGAGAAGAGGAGCTTCCTCTACCCACTGGTAAGTCATCCCTGTGCCAGGCAAGGGCTCAAGTACCTGCAGGACAGATGTGCAAGGTGAAACCCAGAGGACCACACGTGCAGAAGACGGGAAAGCAGCAGGGAGCCTGGCTGCAAGGGAGAAGCATGCACTGAGACGGGATTGGGATCGGATGGCCTCCATCCCCTCCAGTTCATGGCTGATCCCACCTCCAGCCCTTCTCTCTCTGCCCAGGTGGGGGTCTGGATGCAGACTCACCCCGTTCTCTGGGTCCCCCCAACTGATATTATGGTGACAACTGCGAGCGGGTCACCCCAGGAAAGTGGGAGCGTCAGAGCTTTGGCCTAAGAAAATCTTGCCGGGAGGCTGGAGGGATGGCTCAGGGGTTAAGCCTGAGCCTCATAAGCAGGATGATCCGAGTTCAGATCCCAGGTCCCATGTAAAAACACCAGGCAGAATCGCTGGTAGCCTGCACTTTGGCTCTGGAAGGCAGAGTCTGGAAAACTCCAGAGAAGCAAAACAGAGTTAGAAACAATCCAGAATGATTCCTGTAGTCACCTTGGTCCTCCAGAGGGAAATACAGTGCTCTGACACACACACACACACACACACACACACACACACACACACACACACTTTGTGATATAGGAAGACATATTCTTGATGCGAACAAGCTCATTCGTGCCCCCTGGGGTATCAGCCTCCATCTTCACATGACATGTGTCCTTTCATACTGTGACTGGCATCTGTTAAACACAAAGTTTCAGAGTGTTTTGGCTCCTGTAATTCTAGAAGGTTCCAGAATGTTCCAGTAGGCTTCCTGATGTTAAAAGAAGGCACTTGTCCTTTCTCTGACAGGGACAGTTAATAAGCTCTCACTAAACCGACAAGCATACATCTTGTGGACGTGAAAGGCCAGGTAACTGTTTTCCTAGGTCTGTGCATACGATTTAATCTTTATTTATTTTACATGGATTATTCTAGAACTTGTTAGTCACACCTATTTCCATTGCAAAAATGAGAAATAAAATGTCCAAGAACTCCAGGGACCCTTGAGTTCCTGGCAAGTTGCCGGGGCTTGGGTGGATCAGAATGTTTCCAGTCCTGCAGGTGCTGTTTCCTGAGTCCTGCTCGATGTATTTCTCTATATCCTGTGAATGCTTTCATTGAGAAAAATGTAGGTTTTATTCTTTCTTCTTCGAGGACTCTTTTGTGTGTATGTATGTGTCCATAAAAGCAATTCATGCCCATTGTTACATGTGCTGAGTGCGGCTGGTATAGAGAAGCGGGCACAAAAAGATCCTCTCGTGGCTCCGCTCCTGCTGCCAACCTGTCATGCCTCGGTCTTGCCTCTTTCAAGACCTCTTTCCTGTGGATGTCGCCATTGTCAGACGGCACCGAGGCTCTTGCTGCTTTGCTTGACTTTCTTAAACAGTTTTATTTCCATTCAGCAAGAGACAAACACGGTTTTCAATGGCCACTTGGCGCTGCATCATGTGGATAATCACCGCATAACTTTCAGAGGGAAAATGATGAGTCTTGGGCTGGTTCGATGGCTCAGCAGGTAAAGGGGCAAGTTGGATGATCTGAGTCAGCTGTCCAGGGCTGACATGGTCAAAGGAGCCAACGGACTTTGACCTACACACGTGCACATGCGCACACATGTGCATACACACACATACACACATTCAAACACATGCACTTGCACACATACATACCCCCTACATACACACATGTACATACATGCATACGTGCACTCGCATACATGCACACACACATGCATACACTCATACACATGCATATATGCACACATGCATACATGCACCATAACTAAATGTAAAATAAGAGAGTTATAACTCACAGGACAGAAAATGAGTGCATCAAAGCTTTTATTTATTTACTTAAACTTTATTTATTTTGTGTATTTATCTTTTGTGTTTATTTATTTATTTATTTCTTGGTGTGTGTGTATCAGAAGGCACTATGTGTCCCTGCGGAGGGCCAAGGGTGACTTTGGGAATCATCCTGGATTGCTTCTACCTCCTTTTTGCTTCACTCTGGAATTTCCAAGGCTCCACCCACCAGGGCTGGAAGTGCAGGCTGCTGCTGCTTCCACCTGGTATTTTTTACATGGGACTGGGCTTCGAACTCAGGACCATTTGCTTGTGAGGCAGAGTCTTAACCCCTGAGCCATCTCTCCAGCCAGTGTTACAGGTTTTAATGAAGTCATTAATTAACACAGGAGCCAGAAGCTGCAGCACTGGTTCAGAGCACGGCCAGAGAGCTGCAGCTATAAAGATAACGAATGAGAGATGCTCGTGGACAAAGCACCTTCTCGCAGGAATAACCTGGGTCTGGGTCTCCAGCGTCCATGTTGGAGGCGAGCATGGTGGGGCGTGGCTGTAACCCAGGGTGTGAGAGCAGCGGATTCCCAGAGCTCCTGGCCAGCGATTGGTGAGCTCTGGGTTCGGTGAGAGGCAAGACAGAGAAGGATGCGGAAAGATACACGGCATTAGCCTCTGGGTGATGTGCTCATGTGCACAAGCACATACACACTGCACACACAAACATTGCACACACTGGACACACTATGCATACACACTGTATACACACTGCACACACAAACACACACTAGGCATATGCACACACTGTATACACTACACATGCACATACACACTATGCACAAACTACACATATGCAGACACACTGTACACATTATACATATGTTCACATACACAAACACAACACACTATACAACACTACACATGTGAGCACACACTACATACAACCCACACACACCATACACACAAGACACTGTACACACATATGCACACAACATACATATTATGCACATACTACACATTCATACTACACATGCATACTGCCCACACTACATATATACCATCCACAAACACATACATACACACATATGTACACATGTGTACACATATGCACACACACTTCAGTGTGCAGAGTTCACTTCATCCCCTGCTTGGGGTCTGTGTCATCAGCACCCACATAAACGCCAGCTGCAGTGATGTGTCCCTACAGTGAGTGACATGTGCCTGCAGCTGCCCCAGTGCTGGTGCTGGGAACCAAGTCTCTAGTTACATTGTATCAATCCCTACCAACAATGTATCAATCCCTCGGAACATTATACCAATCCTCAGGCACAAAATGTTAGAAAAAAGATCCCTAATCTCTAATTACACTGTATCGATCCTCAGGTACATTGTATCAATACCCAATAACATTGTGTCGATCTCTGCTTACATTGTATCAATGCCCAGTTCCATTGTATCAATCCCTAGTTACATTGTATTACCTCTGTTTTTCCTGGGGTGACTGCCAGACGGCTTCTTCCTGGTCTTTCTCTGCAGAGGAATTTCAGCTTCTTCAAGGCACTGAGCATGAGGTAATTGCGATACTTTGAGGACCCTCTGTGCTGGTTTCTTTGCATCTTGGAAAAAACGGATTGGAGACTGTTTTGGGCAGGACCAGCGAGCACCATGGCAGTTCACCATAAAGTGAGAAACAAAAATTTCCTCCTCTTGGACTAACTTCTTTTTTAGTGAATGTCCTCTGAGAACTGCTTTTTTTTTTTTTTTTTTTTTTTTTTTTTTTTTGTGGCACATCTCACTGTGTTGCCCAGACTGGCCTTGACTCAGCCTCAGCCTTTCTGGTCTCTCAGGGAAGTGTGGAGCCCTTAAGATCTTCCCCTTCCATAGAGAACGTGGACATGCTCGGTGTGCACAGGTGTGGTGGGAGTGGACGGAGCTGAGACCCGTCTTGGCCATGGGACACCTAACAGGCCCCGGTCACCCTCAGGCCCTTACATTCTTTGTGCCCCCTCTTCCCAGGAGGTTGCTGAGCCTTGGATGGAGGTGAATTTCTATGTCCTGTTAAGCTGAGCACTCCTTCTCTGGGCTTCTTGGGGTGCACATCTTCCCTTGCCAAGGAAGCTTCTAGATGCAGGGCTGAGACTCACTGTGATCTGCGGGCGGCACAATGTTTGAGAGCAGGTGGATGGTCCGTCCCCGCCCGTGGCCTGTGGTCTCCCCTTCCGTGTTCTTGGCCTTCTTCACAGTGCAGGCCTAGAACCCCACAGAAAGCCATTGGTCACCATGAACCTTGCACATGTCGTTGCGTGGAGGGTCCCGCACCAGTGGTGGCTGCCACAGCTGGCAGCTTCAGCAGCTCTTCGCCCTGGGTGGCTTCGCTCCTGTGTACACCTCTGAGCCGGCTGCAGTGCAGGGGTGTGGGCTGCTCCTGCAGCCTGCAGCGCCCTGTCCAGTCCTCTGGTGCCCCCACACTGCAGGGTTACAGACGTGGCTGGGATCGTGCCTGGCTTGTTCGGTGGGTGCTGGGACGGGGCTCGGTCCTCACCGGGGCGCCTCTCTAGGTCTGTGCTGGTTTTTATTTGCTCTTGTTCATCAGATCTTTTCTCCATCTGTGAGCCGCGACCCCCAGCGCGGCCCCTGCCGGCTGTGCTTCGGAAAGCAGCGCGTTTCCCTCCTGCGCTTTCTTTAGGGGATTTTCCTTTTTTAAAAACAAATGGAACTGGAAGACATTTCCAGATTTGAAACTACTCCCCCGCGGCTCGCGCCTTGCATACCGCTTTGCTTTTTGCTTTGGTGGCTTTTCAAACACAGGCAGATTCCTGCCGCTTCCTGTCTGCAGGAAACGACTACAGATGTGGGAGCCAGAGAACCCTGCTCCCCTGGGTGCCCCCATGGGCTGCCCCCAGGGCGTCCCCCTCAGAGTAGCCCAGGGCCAGGCTCTGAGTGGGCCACAAGGGACCTTCTTCACCTCCTGCATTCAGTGGTGATGCTCAGTCTTTGCTTTTTTTTATTATTTTATTTATGAGAGACAGAGAGACAGAGAGGAAGAGATGAAGACAGAGGCAGAGGGGTATACAGACATGCCACATCGCGGGTGGAGGTCAGAGGACAACTTTTGGAAGTCAGCTCTTTCCTTCTGCCATGGAAGCTCCTAGGGATTGAATTCAGGTCACCAAGTCTGTGAGCCAGTCCCTTGGAGCCATCTTGCTGGCCATTTTGGGGTGGTTCACATCTCGGGTCTGTCTTGGGGCAACTCCTCTGTGACTGGGGGGGCACTGACCATTTTTCTGATGAGGGCAGACTTGTGTTTTGTTGATATGTCTCTTTAGGTTTGGTTCAATGCAGAACTGTGTACACTTCCTATGTATTTTGGACACTCTTCCTATACATTTTGTATACTTCCTATGTGTTCTGGACACTTCCTATGTGTTTTGTACACTCTTCCTATGTGTTTTGCACACTTCCTATGTGTTTTGCACACTCTTCCTATGTATTTAGAAACATGAGGGGCACACACTGTTACACACAAGAGAACTGGGTGACCCAGTTCTGACTCCACTGAAATTCTCATGAGAGCACACACGGCAGGGCGCTGTGATCTCTCGAGGTTCCCAGTGCCACTGGAAGGTGCCTTTTTGCCATGGTTGCTCTTCAAGGTTGACCTCAAGGGATTTAGAATCACCTGGAGACACCTCTGGGCGTGTCTGTGAGAATACTTCCTCAGAGGCTAACCCAGGGATGACAGACTTACCCTAAACGTGGACGACCCCAGACTGAGATCCCAGACTGGATAAAGGGGAAGGAGGAAGCCAGTTGCATATCAGCATCTCCTCGCGCTGCTTCCTTATCCACTGAGATGTGAGCAGGTGGCCCCCGGCTCCCGCTGCCACAGAGCTGCCTGCTGCCACCTTGATGGGCTGGGCGAGAGTTGGGTACAGGTGTCAGCTCGACAAGGGGTGAGCTTGCGATGATTCATCTTGGTTGTGAAGTTGATCACACCTGGGATTAGCCAACAGATCAGCTGTCAGACCACCCAAAGAGATGATGTGGATTAAGATGTCTGAAATGCAGTGGGCAACACTAAATGTGGATGACATCTTTCAGTAGCAGACAGAGAGAAGGAAGTGCAGGAAGGTGGAGCTTGACTCTCTCTTGCCCTGTGCTTGTGACTCACCTTCGCTCTTGTCGCTGTTCTCTGCTGACAGCAGAACCCTTCCAACATGCACCTTCAACACCAGACTGGTACTGTTAAGAGATTCAGCTTCCCGGGGCTGGAGAGGTGGCTCAGGGGTTAAGCCTCTGCCTTGCAGGTGGAAGGTCCTGAGTTCGGATCCTAGACCCCATGTATAAACGCCAGGTGGAAGCGGGGGGGGGGGGCAACCTGTGTTTCTGGTCCTGGTAGGGCGGAGCCTGAGTCCCCAGGCAGAGTAAACAAGGAAGAGGTGGAGGTGGACCAAGGTGGTTTCCGAATTCGCCTGTGGTTCTACACACAAACACACACACGCACATACATACACACATATGCACACAAGCACAATTGAATAAATAATAATTAAAAAAAAGAGATTCAGCTTCCGGGCTGAGCAGCCATAGGTGGCCAGTGCATCTCATAAGCCCATCCCACACCTCCTCTTTATACATATACATCCACTTCCGTTCTCTAGTGACGCCTGACTGAAACAGGCTGTGTCCTCAAATCATGAGCCAAACGAATCCTTCTCCCTCCAAGCCACTTTGTCAAGAATCCCCGAGACGGCAGAAACAGATCGTAGGAGATGCATGCGCAGGAACCTCCGTGGGAACGTGGTCTTCACCAGCCTTGGCACGCGAATGCAGGGCCAGGGATGGTGTGTTTCCACGGCAGCCTGTGGCGCAGAGGTCTTGAAGAATCCCTGGGACTTGTGTGGAGATGGAGAAAGCACTCAGGAGAGGTGGGGATCAGTAGAGAGCATCAGAGACGCAGCCTGGCCTCCGGCGGATGGGCTGTTTGCTTTGGACGCAGTGAGGTGCTTTCCAAACAAACACCCCTGCTTTGCTCCGTCCCGGCCTTCTTCAGTTTCCAGACCCTGACGTCACGGCATGTACCGCCATGGCTGTGTGTCTTCCTTTCCGCTTGACCCCCCGGCTCAGCCACCACTTTCCTGGCACCTGGAGCTCAGCACGCTGCCAGCGGAGCCGAGGTGAGATTGATCTTGGAGGTCAGCCTTGCCCGAGGGCTGAGTGTGGGGTGCTCCGTGGCCTTCCCTGACGCGGCTCTTCTGGGAGGGGTGTCCTATGTGGCCTTTTCTAGAAAAAAGGACTCTGCCCTTCCTGAGCTAGACAGTGACCCCCAGGGATGGTGATCCCTGGGGATAGAGACCCCTGGGGATAGGACCCCTGGAGATGGAGACCCCTGAGGAGGATGGTGACTCTCCCTGAATCGTGACCTCCTCTAGAATGGTGCCCCCCCCAGGGATGGTATGCCCCCAGGATGGAGTCTCCAGGCTCATTGTTCTCCAGGGAGACAGAGATGCCACTATCTTTGGATTTAATATGAAGGTGACATCTCAGGGCTAAGGAGAGGGGGACACTGACAAAGCAATGGAGCATGACCAGAGGACCATGACTGGTGGACCATGGCTTGTGGACCGTGACCAGAGGACCATGACCAAAGGACTGTGACCAGAGGATCGTGACTGGTGGATCATGGCCAGTGGACCATGGCCGGTACCTCATGACTGGTGGACCATGGCTGGTGGACCATGGCTGGTGGACCATGGCTGGTGGACCATGGCTGGTGGACCATGGCTGGTGGACTATGGCTGGTGGACCATGAAGCAGGAGATGTTTTTGCCCCTTTTTACCCTCCTGGGAATCTTGGCCCCCTTCCAGGGTTCTGGGCACCTTGGGTTCACTTCCTGCCGCAGGCTGGATACCCTAAGAGGACGAGACTCCTGCACAGTTCTAAAGGTCGTAGATTGGGGGGGGGCTCATTGGTCGGAAATGGTGAAAGCCCCTTGACTGCATCCCTCTGTGGCACTGTGGCGAGGCAGGAGGCCAGAGAACAAGGGAGGAGGTCTCCCTCCTTCTGGCACAAAGCCCCGCCATGCCATGCTGGGACTGAGCACTAGGGATAGCCTCACCCCAGCCAACAGAGCAGAGCCTGCGGCACTGTTGTTACTAGAACATCACCTTCCCCGGGTGGGGGGGTGGGCCTTCCCGGGGTGGAGGGGTGGGCCTTCCCGGGGTGGGGGGCAGACCATGGTCAGGCGATGGTATTGTTAAGGCGAGGTCAGACATCTTGTGCCCAGAGCTCTGAACACACCTCTAAATTAACTCTCCCCGACAGGTGGAAGGTGGGGGAGGGGGCCCCACCCAGGGAAGACCACGGGCTGGGCACAGGGTGAGGAGAGCCTCGATGGCCTCTGAGGCTCTGACCTGCCCGTGACTCCCATCAGGTAACTCAGACTCTGAGGCCCGCGCTGATTATCAGCACTATGGAAGTCTGGCCTGTGGGAATTTCAGGGAAAAGAAATGGAGACAGGCAATTAAGAAAGAGAGAGCTCTCCTGAGAAAGGAGTGAGCTATGGAGCTGGGAAAGGTGCACATTTGTTCAAAAAGGCTTTCTTGGTGGGATTTTAGCATGTGTGTGTGAGACAGTGTGTAACAGAATGTGTAAGAGACACAGAGAGAATGTGTATGTGAAAGTGTGTATGTTCCTGTGTGTATGTGACTATGTGTATATATGTGCCTCTGTGTGTGTGTGTGTGTGTGTGTGTGTGTGTGTGTGTGAAGGCCAAAGGATAACTTCTCAGTGTCCTTTCTTAGTCCCTCCCTCTCTCCCTCCCTCCCTCCTTTCCTTCCTCCTTCTCTTCCTCTTTCCCTCCTTTCTTCCTTCTTTCCCACCTTCTCTACCTTTGTCTTTCTGTCTTTCAACAGAGAGTAGTCTCTCAGCGATTCGGAACTTGCCAAGTAGGCTAGACTGGCAGTGAGCCCCAAGGCCCCCCAGAGCTGAGGTGACAGTGTGTGCGGCCACACCCCGCTTCTCTATGTGGCTCTGTGGATCACGCTCGGGTCCTGGAGCAAGCTGTGATCTACCGCTGCGCCATCTCTGTCTGCAGCCCAGGATCAACATTTAACACTTTAGTGATTCCTGGGTCTCTCTGGAAGCTGGAGGAACCTTTTGGGCCTTGGTTTTGTTTCCTCGAGACAGAAGTTAGATTACATTGCTCTCGAGTCCTCAGCCTGTATTTTCTATCTTCTCTCCCTCGGTCTGAAGCGTTGCTGGTCTCTGGGTGGAAGCGAGCATGTTTTAAAATCGATTGCAATGAAATGGTACGGGCTCATTCCTGTGTGTGTGTGTGTGCGTGCTTTGAGGCAGGGTTAGTCAAAGGAGACCATTGAAGTCAGCAGGAAGCCGCATCTTAGGAGCCTGGAGCTTTCTGAGACATGGTCCCACCAGAGTTCAGTGTGAAAGTACTTGTTTAAGTTGTTCTGAAGTGGCTGCAGGGCGCTGGTGGGGGGCTCGCTGTCCCTGGTGCACTGATCCTCACTTTCCTGGGGTGACTCTGGTCCTGGGGCTTCCTGTGCGCACAGAGGCTGTCCTGGAGGACGACAGCTGGGACTCCGCAACCAGGAGCCGGAGGAGACAGGGAGGTGGCTGTGGGGTGGCCCCGTCGCCAGCCGAAAAGCAAGGAGCACAAGCCCCAGCTGGCGCTCTGCTGGGTCCTCCTTAGTGCTCTGAGGCAGGCGCTCACCTTGGGGTCCGCGCTAACTCACCTCATGCCAACCTCAGCCTGACGAGCCCTGGGATCATGGGTGTGGCCCCGCCCCCTGCTGCATGTCTGGGATCCCTGGCGTGTGTCACACCCGCTGCTGTAGCCTGGGCAGCTGTGGCTTGGTCAGGGGTCCTGGGGGAAGCTGGGCTGTGTAGAGTCCTCTGCACCAACCTTTCCTGGGGTTGGTTTTCCGTAGCCTGGAGTTTCTGTGTGTCCTCCCTTGCTGGCACTCTTGTGAGCCCCTCGCCGCCATGGGGTGTCATCAAGGCATTCTATCCCCAGAGCTCCTCCACAGGGACTGGTCCTTCTCCTGGCTCTTCCACCAGCTGCTGCCAGGAGAGACAAACCTGGCACCACAGGTATGAGGGCTGATGGCGGGACCACTGGTGTGAGGCACCCGCTGAGGGTCCCATAGGTCTATCGTGTGGGGTGCACTGAGGTGAGAAGTTAGAAGTCCCTTGGGGGCTATAAAATAACTCTTTGGCAATTTTTATAAAAACTACATTGTAAAGATAGACGGTAGCATCTTAATGATACAAGATGATACAATGTACCAGTGATACAATGGCACAAGACAGGCAGTGTATGCAAAATCTCTGCAGCTCAGAGATTGGCTAATCATTTCATGACAGGATTCTTCCTATGAGTGCACATGTGTGTATGTGCATGTGTGTCTATGCATGTGTGCATTTGTGTATATGCATGTGTACACGTGGGCACATGCATGTGTGCATGCGTGCACATACATGTATACATGTGTATGCATGCATACACACATGCACGGAGACTCTGCAGGGGGGTGTTTACACCTGACCTCTCCTACCGCTCGAGGTGGATTAGAGGCTTGAGTGGAAGGCCAGATGCCTGCTGTCATGCCTCGCTGGATGGCTTGGGAGCCCTGCAGAATGGTGGGGTGTGCTTGCTTGTTTACCGCCATCTGCCCAGGAGCTTACAGTCAAAACACACGTCCCCAGCCTGCGGAGGCCCCCGCTGTTTGGGAGCCGCTTTATTGGAGCCAGACAGGAGCGCAGTATTGTTCTCTGCTCCAGGTGCTCCCGGGGATCAAGAAAGCAACAGGCGCTTTGTGCAGAGAGAAAGCCCGCATTGTTGTCTGGGCGGGGAGCTCAGCTGCTGCCATGCGCCGCCTGTGACAGACCCTGCGCCGCGGCTGGAGGCCTGGGAAGGGTGGGAAGCCACCGTGAGCAGTGGTTCCGTGGGGGAGGACGGCTCAGCGCGAAGGGCTGGCCTCGCAAGAACCTGAGAACTCACTCAGTAGAGAGGCAGGGCACGCGGACGCAAGCCTGTGATCTCAACGCTGGGCTGGACAGAGGATCCCCGGGTTTGCTGGTCTGCCAGGCTGGCCTGATGGCTCCTGAGAGAGAGACCCTGCCTCAGAAGACTAGGTGGACAGCTCTGAAGGAACCATACACACACACACACACACACACACACACACACACACATGCATAAAGATACATACAGATACATGCACACAAAGAGATTCACACATACAGATATATACACACATACACACACGCACACAGATACATACACACATACATATATGCACAGACATACATGCACACAGATATATACGCACACACATATAGACAGATACATACAACACACTCAGATGGATACACACACACACACACACACACACACACACACACAGGCACACTAAGGCACACCCCACCACCCAGCCAGCATGCCTTGACAGACATTGACAAGGTTTCTGGCCTGACCTGGCTATTTCTAAGAGATTTTTTTATTTGCACGCAGGTGTGTGTGTGTGTGTGTGTGTGTGTGTGTGTGTCTGTAGAACCACAGGCGAATTCAAGAACCACCATGGACCACCTCCACCTCCTCCTTGTTTACTCTGCCCTGGGATTCACAGGCTCCGCCCTACCAGGACCAGAAGCTCAGGCTGCCCCCACTTCTGCCCGGCGTCTATACGTGGGATCTGGGATCCGAACTCAGGACCTTCTGCCTGCAAGGCGGAGGCTTAACCCCTGAGCCACCTCTCCAGCCCCGACCTCACTACAGCCTTGATTGGCATCTGTCCTGAGGATGCTGAGCCTGCTCTCATGCTAACTGACCACTTGACTCTGATGTCTTTAAACGTCTACAAAAGCCCTTAGCCTATTTACACACAGATCTCGTGTGTGTGTGTGTGTGTGCAGGGAACTGAGTGTGCATGCCTGTGGATGGCCTCCTCCCACCCATTTTCCTTTCATCATAAAAGCTCAACTCACTTTTTGTGTGTGTGTCTGTATATCTGAGGGTATTCTATATTCCTGTGAGGGACCAAGGGCGACTTTGGGAACCATCCTGGATGGCTTCTACCTCCTTTTTGCTTTGCTCTGGGATTTCCCAGGCTCTGTCCACGAGGGGAGGAAGTGGAGGCCTCTGGTTCCGCGTGGTGGTTTTACATGGGACCTGGGATCTGAACTCAGGATCTTCTGCTTGTGAGACAGAGTCTTAACCCCTGAGCCATCTCTCCAGCCCCAAAGCTCAACTTATTCTGAAGCCCAAGGACAAGTGTACTGAAAGCCATGTTCCACATGCTGGGGGCCCCTCCTGGAGTCTCCATGTCCCCCCAGGCCTGGTGTCTGCTGGACACTAACAAATACACTTGGGTCTGAGCTGCAGCCGGTGCCCAGGTGGGCCCCAGACACCGGAGCACCAGGATTGCATCTCCCTACGGCACCTGCTCTCTGGGCGTCTTAGTTATTCTCTGCTGCTCTGTCACCTCAAGAAAAGCAATTTAACCCCAGAACAAAGCAATAAAGAGGTGGAACAAGCCAGGATTCCAGGATGATTCCTGATGTCACCCTTGGGCCTCTCGATATTATCAAGTGTTCTTGTACACACTCACACACACACACACACACACACACACACACCCCAAAACAAAGTAAAGTAAAACAAAACTCAAAAAATTCTAGTCTTGATATTTAGGAAAAAAACAAGAGTTCATTTCTTCATCCTTTCAAGGTACAGCACAGAATAACAACGCATGTTTCTAGAAAATACAATGGTATCTCATACACATGCTACTCTTTCAGTAAAATTCAGGTATTAAGGAAGAGAAGTCCTAATCACATGAACACATTACAGAAATCAGAATTAACTTACCACATGAAATAAATTAAAACATTAAATATTAACCTCAGTGCAACATATACAGAAATTGGGTAAATGAGTTTTGAAAAACATCAGTTTTTTTCATATAATAAAGATAAAATTCAAATGTCTTAGTCACTACGCTATAAAGAGGGGGTACTTCTCAGCATTCTCGGTGTGTGTGCACACGTGCATACACTATTGTGTCTTCCAGAAAATCTGGTGAGACCAGTGGCTGACACTGAAGCAGACATACGCCAGCCTGGCGCACACACTGTAATCTCAGCACTCTGGAGACTGAGGCAGGGGACTCGGGGGACTGGCCAAAGCATGTTTAGAGTCACCTCCCCAGGGCCCTGGCATTTGGACCGTTTCACCCTTCTAGGATCTAGGATGGGCATGCTGGGAGAGATACCTGCATAGAATCTACCAAGGGGCAGAGTCTCCCTGCCAAGGGGGCGGTGTCGCCCTACCAAGGGGGCGGGGTCTCCCTACCAAGAGGGCGGGATCTCCTTGCCAAGGGGGCGGAGTCTCCCTACCAAAGGGGCGGGGTCGCTGTACCAAGGGGGCGGGGTCTCCCTACCAAGAAGGCGGTGTCTCCCTACCAAGAGGGCGGGATCTCCTTGCCAAGGAGGCGGGGTCTCCCTACCAAGAAGGCGGGGTCACTCTACCAAGGGGGCGGGGTCTCCTGAGCTGTGCAGAGCTTGCTTTCTCCTGGTCCTGGCGGAGTCTCCTGACTGGGAGACACCGAGCAGCTGTCTGCACTTGCAGGGAACAACTGACCCTTCAAGAAGCGACAGAGCCCTGCTGTCTCCCCCTCACCACTGTGGGTGGGGCACCCCCACCCCTACCTCTTCCTCCTTTCTTGGGAAAAAGGACCCCAGAGCCTGCCTCTTTTGCTGGGATATATCATATTTCACTCTGGCTTGTCCAGCCCGTCTTCCAGGTTGGGATTGCCGCTGGGTCCCTTTGTGGGGGACACATGCCCCGCAGTGTGTTTAAAGTCGCTGCCCGCAGAGCTCCTGAGAGGTGCGGAGGCCTTTCTGGAATTCATGTTTCCAGGGGGTCTTCACGGTCCCTAGAGCCGCTCAGTAGTCACAGCTCAGAAGCTCCTGGCTTCTAGCTGAAGGGCTGGGAGACATGGGTCCTGCAGGAGGCCCCAGAAGGTGCCCACGAGTCTGACAAGTGAGCACCTTTGTAGTCAAGCGAGGAGCCACCGCTTGCCCTGAGATGACTCAGGAGCGGAGCCTGTCGGGACTCTAAGATCAAAGCCACCAAAGACCCATGGCGGCCACTCGTTTGGACGGTGGTCCACCCGCCCTAGTCTCACCTGGCCAGCTTCTGGCCTTTCAGACCTGCTGACTTGTGAAGGTCTGGGCTGGAGGGCACTCGGGGGCACAGAGCTGATGAGGCATGGCGGGCAGGCCCGAGGCCTGCTCTCTCCTCCCCTGCAGGCCCGAGGCCTGCTCTCCCCTCCCCTGCAGGCCTGAGGCCTGCTCTCCCCTCCCCTGCAGGCCCGAGAACTGGAGCATTCGGACACTCAGCTGAAGGCCTTGCAGGACCCTGTGTCCACTATCCGCCTTTGTGCCCCGCGCTTCTGTGGAGTCTCAGATGTCGACTGCCCAGCGTGTCTTTAGGGGGACACCCTAGCACGGGTAGGCGGAAGCACCAAGAATACATGCGCATCAGTCCACACTTTTCAAGCACTCTGACTCCCTGGGGCTCCAGCAGCCTCGAAAAGAACGACTATGTGGAAGGAAGAGTAGAAACTAAATCAGAAACATGCGCGATGCTTCCGCACTGCCTGGCCTCTGAGAGGCCCTCAGGCTAACAACAGGGTCCGAGGAGCTAGCCAGGGGCCTGCAGGAGCCTGCCGGGGGCAGCTGGATGGACCCCGAGCTGCAGGCTGCACAGCCAGACAAGCCTTGAGCCCCCGAGGTGACCCGAGAAGAGCAAACTTAACGGGGTTTCTTACGCTGGCGGGTGTGGCGGGATACCTGTAAACTCGGCTCAGGGGGCTGAAACAGGAGGATGGAGGTTCAGGGCCAGTCTACGCGCCCCGGCACGACATACACCGAGCCCAGTACTAACGGCCACGATAAACCCGCGGGCGGAGCGCAGGCTTCGTGATATACGCACATCAAGGGTATGATGCGGGCCAGGCCGCTGTCTGCACTGTGTGCAGCGAGAAACGTTTATGGGAAATTCGAAGGGATGGGGAGGAGGACAGGGGACAGAGGAGCACGTCGTGGGGGGAACCTTGGCCCGTCCCCCGGTTGGTAAGCTCAGACAGACCCTTTTGCTCCCCAGACCTTAGCACATGGCTCCCTCGGGAACGTGTGTACATGCCGTTTCCTGTCCGATCTCAGAGGTGACTGAGCAACCCAGTGGGGAGGGTGGGCGCCCTGGGGACAGCGGACGGCGAGAGAGGCTAGGCAGCCGTTTCTTTACCATTCCGAAAGGAAACAAATAAACCCCCGCCGCTGGACTGGTCTCCTCGAGGCTGGAAATAAGGAAGAAAGCGACTCTCTCTCCTTTTCAAACAGCCGCGCGACAACCTGGGGAGGAAGATCCGGTCCCCTGGGACGGCCCTGGCCTGGGATGCCCGTGCAAACTACGCTCACGAGGAAGCTGATCTGCTCAGGTATCGAGTGGAGGCACTTAGGTGTGTTGGGGCCCCCCGGGCTCTCCCGTCCCCTGGCCCCTCACGGTCCCTGCCGCGGGGCCTACTAACTTTGCTGCGGGATGGACCTGTGTATTGGCTTCAGGCCTTCGAGGGCGTGGCCTGTGAGCCTCCATCTTTGCTCCCCGAGAAGCATCCTTGGCTTCCATCTCCACTGCCCCTTGGAGGCGCCCCGGGGCTTCGCTGTTTTCCAAGAGGAGGAACCTTGGCCCTTCCCAGCCTGTAACTTTGCAGCCCGCAACACCCTTAACGGGCATCGGAAGGGTTTATGCCTTCGACATTGACTTAAGAGATTAAAAAGAAAACTGTTATCCATCTAATAAATAAGAAATGATCCTCGAGGGTAGTGGCTGTGGGAGGAGTCTTCCTGAGTCCGTGGAGGGGGCAGCGTGACTACAGGCTCAAAAATCAGCGACCACAGCTCCTCACGAACTGGCATCTTCCCGCAGCAACAGACAGTCACTCTCGTCCACTTTCCGCGCCACAGTCGGATGAGAAAAAATAGTAACAACATGGTGTCTCCAAAGGGACAGCGGGCCACTGAGAAGAAACAGTCCGGAATCTGTAACTGGCTGGAGACGTGGCACACGCCCGGAGTCCGATGCGGTCGGCACGCGTGCCTGGCGCCGGGTAGCAGGAAGGCGACCCTGTGAATTGTCCTTCAGTCCATCTGTAAAGCGGGGTCCCCCGGCCTTCCCTCCAGGGCGCGCTGGAGGACAGACAGAGTTCTGCACACAGTTTTGAGACCCATGAGAAACATAAGGCTGCACGGGGGACTGCATGCCGAGCGGGAAAGGTCCTCCTTTCCAGAACGTTCCTGACATCCCTGGCGTGGCTGGCAGCACCGTCCTGAAGCTTTTCTTCATGAGGCCCAGACAGGCCACTGGCCAGACTCCTCCTGGGCCCTTCAGACCACTGGTGGGAGAGAACAGGGTCAGCACTGTGGACTGGGGTGCGGGGAGAGGGCCGGGAGAAGGGGGCTGGAAAGGCAGACATGACTCGTTTGTTCACCAAGGTTCGTGGTGACCAGGTTTGGAAGGAGCTGGAATCTAATGTGTGGGTCTCCTGGTTCGCCATACGTTAGGTTGGGCAGGTAAACGGGGTCACGTCAATTTGGGAGGAGCTGGATCTACTATCCTTGGCCACTGTTTTGGGTTCTTGATAAATTAACGACCAAAGAGCTTGGGAGGAATAAGGGGGGTTTGTTCTTCCTTATAATTCTGGTTACAGTTCTCAGTTTAGTTGGCGGGAGAGCTTGCACCAAGAGGCCAAGGGACCTGGCCACACAGGGACTTCTGAGAGGGCAAACCTCGCCTGCCAGACAGCAAGGCTGCCCAGACTATGCCAAAGCACCAAACCTGCTCCCCCCATTTTATCCCACCGCTCAGGGAATGGTCCACACAGTTACGAATGGGGTCCATGCAGTTGCGAATGGGGTCTATGCAGTTGTGAATGGGGTCCACGTAATTATAAATGGGGTCCACATAGTTATGAATGGGGTCCACGTGGTTATGAATGGGGTCTTCCCGCATCAATTTGACTTGCTCGGACCCGCAGGCTTGCTCAGGGCCTTTACTGCCTCTTCACAGATGTGCCCAGGGCTCAACTCTCAACTGCCAAGCTGACACCTGCGCATCTAATCCGCACAGCCACCTTTGGAAGCCCAGTCTCTCCCCTGGCTTAGGGCAAACTTCACATGGGGAGAGAAGAAAGAACCTTAACAGGAAATTGACCCCATGCCACTTGCAGAGTCAGACAATGCTAGGAAGCCTAGACATTAAAAGGACAAGAGCCACACTCTCATTAACTCCATGGGGGGCTTCTGAAGGTGGGGGAAGCGATGAGGTGGGAAGCTGTTCAGAGCTTCTCTCCCCTGCCGACCTCGAACCTGCGACCCTCCTGCCGGGCTGGGACCCAGGCTTTTAGTACAGAAGTACGCGGCAGGCGGTGGCCACGCCTCAGCAGCAGGCTGCAGACGCTCCTGCCAGGTCCCACACACCCCTTCTTCGCCCTCTCTGCACATCTGACGGGCAGATGGGGGTCGATTTCTCCAGCCCGCGGTACCGCCCTCCTCGGGACGCCGCCCGTACCTGTCTCCGAGTGGCAGCACGCCGTCCTCCCCTTGAGGAGGGCGCTGGGCTTCTCTTGGCGGCAGACGAGGGCGCGACACCACTCACAGTGCTTCCGGACCTGGCAGCAGCTGCGGACAGAGCACGCGGGTTGACGCTTCTGGGGGAGCCTGGCCAGGTAGCCCCGACTCCCACCTTGGCCCCCCGGGGTCCCCAGCCCCGTTAGGAAGCTAAGGGTCGGCAGGGCGGAGGCTCAGATCAACCACAAAACACCTGTCAGCTGCCCCTTCTCTGGCCTCCCGGCTGCCCGTCCAGGTCTCCCCGCTGACCGAGGGGACAGGCCAGCCATCTGGCTGCCATCTAGGTCCTCAACGGGCCTCAGAGTGACCACGAGGGCTGTGACCAGAACCCCTGGGCGGGAGGGCACGTGGGCGGGGGGCCTGCGGGTTGAGGAGGGCATCTTTCGCAGGGCCATCGGCCTGTACTGGAGTGTACCCGCGGCAAGGAGCCGGGCAGAGCCCGTCCCTGTGAACTCAGAACGCGGCAGGTGTGGAGACGAGAGCCAGGGCTCAGCACAGCTTCCCGGGGGACACAACCTCAGACCTTGGGATCTGGAGGCTGAGGGGGGATGGTGTGGAGGAAGGGCAAGGGCCGTGGGGTGATCCTTGCACCCCGCAGTAACGGCAGCGGCCTTTGTGCACCTTCACGACTTGCCGCGCCTTCTGTGGGCAGGACTCACCTCCACGGCCCAAGAGGCCTGGCTGCCTGGTCCCCCCAGAGCCCTGCCGGGTCACGAGCTTCCCACAGACTTGCCTGGCAGCACCCAGCCCTCTGCCAATGAGACGCCCGGCTGCCACCCTGTGCCAGAGGTGTCTCCATTACCCTGACTGTCCATCGCGGGGGTCGAGGGGGCGGCCTTTCGCGGGGCCACACTTCAGACAGGCAGAGATGCCACCCGAGGGGCGGCAAGTACTCACTGGATCAGTACACAGGTGATGACGAGGCCGGCCAGGGCCACGACGGAGACCACCACCAAGGCGGTGATGGCCTGCTTCTTCTGGCTGGCGGCCACCACGGCCAGGAGGTCCGCATGCTCGCAGCGCGCGCCCATGAACCCGGTGTGGCAGCTGAGGGAGAGAGGGAGGTCAGCGAGCGCCCAGCTGGACGGCTCTGTCCATCAGCCGCCGGGACCCGAGGGGGCGTGGGGCCTCGGCCACAGGAGTGCGGGACAGTGACGAGAGGTGGGGAAATGCGTCTTCTGCCTCCCGGGGGAGGGGGGCTTTGCTGAAGCACTCGCTGGGCTGTCCCTGTGCCGACCTGTGGGGGCTCACTGCGGCCATGATGACAAGGTTTGACAGGTGAAGAAAATCTAGGTACGTTTTTATATGTTTGTGCGCGTGTCTATGTGCATGTGAATATGTGTGTGTGTGTGCACGTGGATGTGTGTGTGCGTGTGACTATGTTTGTGTGTCTGTGTGCTCGTGAATGTGTCTGTGTGCGCTCGAATGTGTGTGCATGTGATTGTTTGTGTATCTGTGATGTGAATGTGTGTGTGCATGTGATTGTTTGTGTATCTGTGATGTGAATGTGTGTGTGTGCACGTGGATGTGTGTGTGCATGTGATTGTTTGTGTATCTGTGATGTGAATGTGTGTGTGTGCGCACGTGAACCTGTGTGTGGACAGAGGTCCTTGTTGGCGTCTTCCTCTGCTGCTAGCCACCTGTCTTGAGGCAGGGTTGCTCAAAGAATCTGGAGTTTGTAGGTTCAGCCGGCTGTCTGGCTAGTGAGCCCCAGGGATTCTTGTCTTTGTTGCAGGGCTCTGGGATTGTGGAGGTGCACGACTGACATCTTATGTGGGTGCTGGGGACCTGAGTCCTCATGCCCGCGTGACAAGCTCCTGCTGACTGAGTCACCCCCCCTACCTCAAATCTAGGTTATTTTTAGACTAAATTTCTATATTCAGAACTTTAAAATTTCAGAACTGAAATCTTGCCGGTGTTCGGGAGACAGGCTGGGCGTCGCTCTTCTGTCTTCATCAACAGTAACTACTCCTGTGGGTATTCCCAGGTGGCCAGGACACAGGATCTATCTTCCGGTGACACTGGGGGTTGGGGGCCGGCTGGCCAGAGGACGGGAAAAGTTTCCAGGCCCTGTGAACTCTGCTATCCCTGACTTTAACTGCACCCGGCTGAACTCTATCTAGCACATGGTGAGTCAGGCACAACCAGTCAAGTGTGGACGTGCGTGTTGGCGCGTGCACGGTCAGCACCATGCTGGCCTCCTGCTCCCCAGCGTTGTAACTCAGTCACACGGGTGGCAGGTCCTTGTCTGGCACGGGCCGCTCAGTGATGCTTCTCCACGACGGGTCAGTCGTAGGAGACGTCGAGCGCTTGTTCTGGCATCACGCCCCCCTCCCGAGCACACGGCTCTAAATCCAAAAGCTACGTGGCCATCACCACATTCCCAGGTGGGCAGCTTCTTGGTGGGGCAATCCTGCATCTCGCATGGAATTTAAAGCCAATTTTTTTCTTCCATATATGGCTATGAGAACTCAACTTTTTAAAGTCAGCTTCAATTAGCTCATAGCTCTCACTTGCAGAATGAAATGTGTCCAGAAAACAAGGAACACGGCAAAGGCTGTGTGGTCCTGGGGGCACCTGCCCGTGCCAGGAGAGCGCTAAACCACTCGATGTGGGGGTCCCCAACTTGTCTCCTTGGTGTGGGGTCCGCTCCAGGAAGGTCTTGGGGCCTCGGTGTGTGGGTGCAAGGGTGTGGCGGGGGGCGGGGCTGAGGATGCAGCTGCACAGGCACAGCCTGGAGCTGGTGCCAGGCGGCTGCGGTGCAGGCGGCTGTGGTGCAGGCCGCTGTCGGCTGGGTCATGTGCAGCGCTGGATGAACGCACATCAGGCGGTGCAGTGTGGGCCTGGAGGGAGGGAGCCAGAGGGGCTTCAGGAGGACAGAGGGGTGGACCGCAATAAACACTCACTGAAAGAAGAGGGGCACAGTGCTCACTGTCTCCGCGGCACCCCACTTGCTTCTCCCGACATAAAAACCTCTGCTGAAGGAATTCTCACTTAGTGGCTTCCAGTTATTCTGTGGGTGGGTGGGTGTGCGTGCGCACGTGTGGGTTTATGTGTGCACGTGTGTAGGTTCATGTATGCGTGAGTGTGTAGGTTTATGTGTGCGTGTGTGTGCAGGTTTATGTATGTGTGTGCACTCGCACGTGTGTAGGTTTATGTGTGCGTGTGTGTGTAGGTTTATGTGTGTGTGTAGGTTTATGTTTGTGCATGTGCGTGTGTGTGTAGGTTTATGTGTGTGCGTGTGTGTGTGCGCAGCTTTACGTGTGTGTGCAGGTTTACGTGTGTGTGCAGGTTTATGTTTGTGTGTGCAGGTTTACATGTGTGCGCATGTGTGTGTGTAGGTTTATGTGTGTGTGCAGGTTTATGTGTGTGTGCATGTGTGTGTGTGCAGATTTATGTGTGTGTGCAGATTTACACATGTGTGCAGGTTTACGTGTGTGTGTGTGCGTGTGCAGGTGCACATCCCTGTGGAGGCCCAAGGGTGACACCAGGATTCACCCTCGATCACTTTTCCACCTTGCAGTGCGCCTGGGTCTCCAGTTTTTAAACCAAAAACACGTCAGGGCTGGTCTGTGTAGTCAGCTTGCTCTGGGGACTCCTCTACCTTCAGGGCTGGGATTGCAGTGTTTGAAGGTGGGATCTGGGGGTCTGAACTCCTGTCCCCTTGCTTTCGTACAAGCTGTTTTAGCTGCGTGTGTGTGTGTGTGTATGTGTGTAAGAGGGCACTGCGTGTCCCTGTGGAAGACCAAGGGCGACTTCAGGAATTATCCTGGATTGCTTCTGCCTCCTTCTGGCTTCACTGTGGGGTTTCCCAGGCTCCACCCACCAGGGCCACAAGTGCGGCCACAGTCGTTTCTGTCTGATGCTTTCACGTGGGACCTGGGATTCGAACTCAGGACCTTCTGCTTGCAAGACAGAGTCTTAACCCCTGAGCCAGCAATTACATTTCAGGGTCCCACTGAATGTCTTCACCACATTACTCACCACTGAAAGCCTGTTGGACTGAGGATGTGCTCAGTGAGCCCACCCACCGTGCAGGGCCCGGGTTCAGTCTCTCACACCAAAAAGAGAAAACGGACGGCACAAAGCACCACAAGCCACTGCAGCATCAGTCGACGGCTGCGCGGCACTTTCCGCGGCTGCTCTCACGGCTCTCACTGGCCACGTGACTCCCAGCAGGGCGACCCAGCTGGTCCCGGGGTTTGTTAGGATCTCAGATGATGTCATCGGGACACAGGTCAGAGTTGGCCTGGGTTTGAAGGTCTCTCTGCACTTCCTGTCTGTGTGACCTTGACCTAGTTGTGCGACTCTGTCACCGTCTCTGTATCTGTACAATGCGGCTGAGACCCGGCTGGGGGCTCGAGACACAGCGCACAGGAGGGCTGCGCCGGCGCTGGGCATGGTGCGGACGGGGCTGGCTCAGGAGGAAGCACTTGCCCTGCCACCAGGAGCCCTGGGCGTGTGTAAAGATGCGGGCGTGGCGGCCCCCCGTGGAACCCTAGCGTCCAGGAGGTGAAGACGGGAGTCCCTGGAGCCCACGGCCAGCGCGGCTGCTCGGTGGGTCCAGGCCGAGACGACACTATTCCAAACCAGGGCTAATGATTCCCGCGAAACAACAGCAGAGGCTGCTCTGTGGTCGGCTCACGTTCATGTACACACGTGTTCACACATGCACATGTACTTACATGCACGGAGCACATACACCCACCTAACCCACGCTGTACGCAGACACGCGAAAGCACACCCACACTCATGTGTACACACACCACAGACACATATGCCACACATACATGCACACACACACCCCACACACTGATGTGGGAGACTGACCAAGAGGAACCCCCCCCCTCATGGTCTCGTCCCCGGCTGCAGAGCTGCCCCGCAGGACGGGCACCCAGGGGCCATGCTCTCTGGGTGTCTGGCTGCTCACACCCGCTGGGCACGAGCCAAGGTCAGGGTGGCGGGGAGGCGGCCTCGGCTGACTTGTTTCTCCTCAGCTGTGGGACCGTTGTCAGGACTCGTCACCGCAGCATGAGTGAGAAACTTCAAACTGTCCAGCTGCATGCCCTTGTCCCTTTGTGGCCCGCTGGTCTCTGATGGCGCGTCCTTCCCCGCGTGGCACGCAGTCCCAGTGTGTCACGCCTGTTCCCAAGTGGCCTCACTGTTTTGTGTGAGGACCACAGCCTGCGCCCCCACAGCTTGCACCTCCACAGCCAGGGCCTCCGCAGCCCTGGGCCTCTGCAGCCTGGGCCTCCGCAGCCTGGGCCTCCACAGCTTCCGCAGCCTGGGCCTCTGCTGT
This sequence comes from Typhlomys cinereus, assembly GCA_023101885.1. NCBI lineage: Eukaryota > Metazoa > Chordata > Mammalia > Rodentia > Platacanthomyidae > Typhlomys > Typhlomys cinereus. The sequence goes on along the minus strand of JALPQD010000738.1, from coordinate 85,910 downwards.
AAAGATACGGCAGCCCCCGACCTTGAGTTTCTGCAGCTTTGCGTCTTGTCTTTGCACACGGCGTGCCACGGCGCTATCTTTGCTCTGGTGCCCAGAAGCAGCGCGGGCTCCTCGAACCTTCCCACTTGAGGCAGTTCTTGCAGCCCGTGGCTCTGTCTGACCGCATCGCTTTTCCATTGTTTTCTAGTCTTTGTTAGGGAATGAGATGTCACATTTCTGTTCCGGGGACCTAGAGACTGCTGTTGCGAGAGGCTGCGGCTACGGACCAGCTCCCGCCCTGGACCCCAATCTCAGGCTGAGGACCGCTCCCGCCCTGGACCCCCATCTCAGGCTGAGGACCGGCTCCTGCCCTGGACCCCCATCTCAGGCTGAGGACCGGCTCCTGCCCTGGACCCCCATCTCAGGCTGAGGACCGGCTCCTGCCCTGGACCCCCATCTCAGGCTGAGGACCGGCTTCTGCCTTGGAGCCGCAATCCCGCTCGTTCTGGTTCCGACAGGCTGTGAGGAACGCTGCGTGTCAGCTTTACCGACCAGAACGCTGCCTACTCGTCAGTGCCCCAAAGTTGGGCGGTTCTTAACAGTGGGGACAGAATGTTCCGGCTTTCTCTCCGCACAGACTCAGAGTTTCTGGTCTGGTGGGAATTAGTTAGCTAGAACATTCTTCTCGTTACTATAAATACAAGAAGGTATAAGGTGTGGTCCGGGCTCATGCCATCAGGATGTAGGGAGGCACCTTGAAGACCAGCAGGCCGCAGACTTGTCCTTGCTCAGAACTACTGTGTGGGCAGCCTCAGAATGCCGGACAGGAGGCCAGAGCGACAGATGCGAGGCCAGAGCGACAGACGGGAGGCCAGAGCGACAGACGGGAGGCCAGAGCGACAGACGGGAGGCCAGAGTGACAGACGGGAGGCCAGAGTGCTGGACAGGAGGCCAGAATGACAGACAGGAGGCCAGAGTGACAGACAGGAGGCCAGAGTGACAGACAGGAGGCCAGAGTGACAGACAGGAGGCCAGAGTGCTGGACAGGAGGCCAGAGCGACAGACAGGAGGCCAGAGCGACAGACGGGAGGCCAGAGCGACAGACGGGAGGCCAGAGCGACAGACGGGAGGCCAGAGCGACAGACGGGAGGCCAGAGCGACAGACGGGAGGCCAGAGCGACGGACGGGAGGCCAGAGCGACGGACGGGAGGCCAGAGCGACGGACGGGAGGCCAGAGCGACGGACGGGAGGCCAGAGCGACGGACGGGAGGCCAGAGCGACGGACGGGAGGCCAGAGCGACGGACGGGAGGCCAGAGCGACAGACAGGAGGATTGCATACCTTGCCGGGTCCCCAGTGCCTGTGGAGTTGGGGGGCCTTCTGCTGGTCCTCCTAGGAGTTCACCACTCAGCCCTCAGGGCTCATCGGGCTCCTGGAGGCACCCAGTGGGTGGTCAAGCAGACAGTAGGGACACCAGGTGCCAGGGACCAAGATTCAGCTTTGATGTCTACGTCCTGGGGAGAGGCAGGAACCGGAGGCCCGGACAGAACAGCCCTTTCTGGGTGTGGGTGGGCACCCCGAGTCCCCGTCCAGGGGCTACCCTTACGAGGGTGGAGGCTCTGCCATGTGGCCACGCTGTGCGAGCTCAGGGTCATGCTGAGGATCAAAGGAGCTGAGAGCCCCGTGGGAGGCAGTGCTTGGCGTGGGGTCGAGCTCAGAATGCCGCTGAGAATCTGCGGTCCGTTGGATCACGGGGCTGTTGCGCTCAGGCCGCAAGTCACGTGGCCGCTGCTCCTAACTGGACAGCCGTGCCCCAGGGACACCAGCAGGGTCTAGAGATGACTGCTGTCCCTGCGACCCACGTCAGCCCCAAGCATCGTGGGGATCTGGTTGAGGGGGGCCCAGAGCTAACTGGGTCCATTTGCCAGGACAGACAGATGCCTGAAAACGTGTTTCCAAATGTACCCGCCCCTCCGCCGCGCTGATGGCTAAGCGTGTTGTCTCCTGTCTCCCTGCGTGAGCGGCGCCTCCCACGCTCAGGCCGGTGTCTCCTGCGCTCGCGTGGGCCTCACGCCCGCGCGGCAGCTTGCTTCCAGGCCTTTCTTCGGAACCCCACTGCCCAGTGCCGCCCAAAGGTTGGCTCTCAAGGGCATGTTCTGGTCCTGCTCCAGGCTTTAGATCTTGCAGATCCGAGTGGGACCAGCACATGAGCCCTTGGGGGGAGGGGCCCCTCAGCCGGGACCCTGTGGCAGGCCTCCTTTTCCCGTGACTGCTCACGTGTGGTCACCGTGTGCATGAGCGGTGTGACAGGCCGAACGGAAGCGACTGGAACCTGGGACCTCATCTGAAAGTTCTGGCCCCTCGTGGGCACCTGGCCAACACCTTCTTCCGGGGACTCTAAGCTGGGCAAGTTCTGTTCAGACTTCGTTACAAGGCTGTGAAAAATGCACTCCAGGGAGCTGAGGAGGCTCAGGGGTGACAGCCTTTGCCTCGAAAGCACAAGGACTTGAGATGGGATCCCCGGCGCCCATGTGAAGATGCCGGGCAGAAGGGCCCGTGGTTTGCCATCCTGGTCCTCGAAGGTGGAGCCTGGAAAACTCCCCACCCAAGCAACAAGGAAGGAGAGCAATGGAAGATGATTCTGGATGTCACCCTTGGGCCCCCACAGCACACAGTATCCTGTTCTACACACACCCAGCCACACCTACCCACATGCCACACACACACACACACACACACACACACACACACACACACACACACACACCAGGCGCCAACCTTCCAGAGTCCCGCCCCAGTCTTGGGAACGTGGCTTTGAGCCAGGTGGTTTGGGAGCAGCCGTCCCTGCCGCTGTCTTACTCGGGGGACTCTCGGGGTGTCAGGAGCCTCCTTTAACCACCCCTCTCAGAGGGGACACTTACACACACGCTGGCTTGTCCTCCTGCACCAGAAACCTGCAGGTCCCATGGAAGCAGAACTGTGTGTGGGAATCTGGGCAGTCGTTGAACTGTGCGACCACGGCGGCGGCCACGGGCGGGTCTGCTGGAGAGAAGACAGGGGCTTAGATAGACCCTCGGGGCTGGTGGTCTTCTCTGACCCATCCCTGCTGGGGCAGAGGAGGCAGCGAGGGAGGGTTAACCCCTGATGCCAGGAAACCCCCCACCCCACCCAGAGTTCTCACTGCTGTTCCTCTGTCACTGGTTTTTTTTCCTAGGACGACAAGACAATCCTCTGGAGGTTTTGATGTCACTCAGAGATACTGATTTTATTCTTCCAACCCAAGAATGACCTAATCCATTTCTTTTGCAAAGTGACAGCAACCTCTCTCTCTTAAATAGCACAAACATCAGCCTTCATAAAAATCTGATTTCAGCAGGGCGTGGGGGTAGACTCCTGTGATCCGGAACCTGGGAGGAGGAGGAGGTAGGAGGACACAGCAGGGGACGAAGACAGGGCTTCATGCACGCCAGGGAGCACCCTCAGCTGAGCCCACAGTCCAGGGAGCACCCTGCAGCTCAGCCCACAGTCCAGGGAGCACCCTCAGCTGAGCCCACACGCCAGGGAGCACCCCGCAGCTGAGCCCACAGTCCAGGGAGCACCCCGCAGCTGAGCCCACACGCCAGGGAGCACCCTGCAGCTGAGCCCACAGTCCAGGGAGCACCCTGCAGCTGAGCCCACACGCCAGGGAGCACCCTGCAGCTCAGCCCACAGTCCAGGGAGCACCCTGCAGCTGAGCCCACACGCCAGGGAGCACCCTCAGCTGAGCCCACATGGTAGGGAGCACCCTGCAGCTGAGCCCACAGTCCAGGGAGCACCCTGCAGCTGAGCCCACAGTCCAGGGAGCACCCTCAGCTGAGCCCGCAGTCCAGGGAGCACCCGGCAGCTGAGCCCACACGCCAGGGAGCACCCTCAGCTGAGCCCACATGGTAGGGAGCACCCTGCAGCTCAGCCCACAGTCCAGGGAGCACCCTGCAGCTGAGCCCACACGCCAGGGAGCACCCTCAGCTGAGCCCACATGGTAGGGAGCACCCTGCAGCTGAGCCCACAGTCCAGGGAGCACCCTGCAGCTGAGCCCACAGTCCAGGGAGCACCCTCAGCTGAGCCCGCAGTCCAGGGAGCACCCGCAGCTCAGCCCACACGCCAGGGAGCACCCGGCAGCTGAGCCCACAGTCCAGGGAGCACCCTCAGCTGAGCCCGCAGTCCAGGGAGCACCCCGCAGCTCAGCCCACATGCCAGGGAGCACCCCGCAGCTCAGCCCACAGTCCAGGGAGCACCCCGCAGCTCAGCCCACACACCAGGGAGCACCCCGCAGCTCAGCCCACACACCAGGGAGCACCCCGCAGCTCAGCCCACACACCAGGGAGCACCCCGCAGCTCAGCCCACACACCAGGGAGCACCCTGCAGCTGAGCCCACACGCCAGGGAGCACCCTCAGCTGAGCCCACACGCCAGGGAGCACCCTGCAGCTGAGCCCACACGCCAGGGAGCACCCTGCAGCTGAGCCCATGCTCCCGCTGAGCCCCCGCGCCAGCCCACTTCCCACCTCTCGTGCTGCCAACCATGCTGCTTGTGCGTGGAACACTCACTCCTCCCCCTCCTGCTGCCGCCATCTGCTTCAGCCCAGAGGCCGCCCGGGGAACACAGCGAGAGTCCCCGGCGCAGCCATTAAAGGGTTGGTCCGTTTCTTTAAAAGCTGCTGCTTTGATCACAGCGATGGATCTGCCTTGAAAACCTTCTCAGAAGTTTAATGCATTTCCTGGTTACAAAAGTAGTACGTTTTTGAATTTATGTGCTGAAGTTCAACATACACCACCAACCACATAAGAGAAAGGGGCCCATCTGTAATTCACCACTCGGCAGAGTCTTGAGAGTAGACGCCCCACACAGACGTGCATGAAGTTTCCACTTCCTCAGGCGGAATGACAGACATCTGAGAACGCTTTCTGCCTCAGACACTGCATCCAACCCAAACGACCCACGGCATACACACATGGGAGGTCCAGTTTCCTAAGCCCACGGTGCGCACGCGTGAGGATCCTGTTTCCACTGACATGCTGGTGACGTGGCAAGGTGCCACGGTTTTCAGGTAGGTCACGTGACTTGAACTGAGCATGGACGAGGAGGAGCAGGACTCAGCCGGCAGGGGGCGGAGCGGAGGCACCGGCTCCTGGTCTCCTGGCACTGCGAGCTGGAGCAGAGGGGCTGGTGTGGCCCGCGCCCACAGTGGACTCCCGTGTCTGAATATTTGGTGCTGCATGTCAGGCATGTCAAACACAAGATGCTCAAGCTGCCCCCTTTTCCCTCCGATGCATGTGCTCAAGAACCCTTCGCACTACCAGTCTACTTAGATAAGGCAGCTCCACCCTCCCAAGGAAGCTTCATGGCGCCCATCCTGCCTGCAGCCTCTTCACAGCCCCAAGTCCACCTGCAGCTAAGATAAACTGACACACTGGACACATGACGGTGCCCCGTAAGAGACCTAAAACTACATCCCCGCACCCCCACTTCTCTGTTTTTGAGACAGTCGTGTTACACGCTGTTTGCCTACTTTGTCCTCCTGCTTGCTCGACGATAAATCTCTATATATTATGTGTGGGTCTTGGTGTGACTTTGCACCCCACTCAGTCTGAAGTAGGGGTCCTTCCCAAGATTCCCCACACTTGGTGCCCAGCTGGAGGTGCCATTCGGGAAGGTTATGGGACCTTCAGGGGTGAAGACCTGCTGGAGGAGTATGTTATGGGGGGTTGTAGGTTTATAGCCCTGCCCACTTCCTCTTTTCTCTCTGCTTCCTGGTGCCTGCGCAATGTGCCCGTGGGCCTCCTGCCCCTGCCCTCGTGCCTTTCCCATCATGCATTCTCCTGGAATCGTGAGCCAAAATAAACGTTCTTCTTTAAGTTGCGAGGTACTTCATCAACCCTCAGGAAAAGTCACAGTAGTCTTGGTTCCTGGTGTGATGTTGGCGGGAGGTGGCAGAACCCTTAAGAGCTGGAACTTTAGGAGGGGAGACCTTTAAAAGGCAGAACCCCCAAGAGGCAGAATCTTTAAAAGATGGAATTTTAAGAGGGGAAAGAGGTAGAACCTGTAAGAGAGATAATCTTTAAGAGGGGGAACTTTAAGAGATGGAACCTTTAAGAGGGGAACCCTTTAAGAGGGGAGGGAACCTTTAAGAAGTGGAACTTTATAAGACATAGAACCTGGTAGGAAGCAGTTGCTCTCATGGGCCTGGTTTTTCATGAGAGTGGGTTGTAATCAAAAGTTTGATCTTCACCCCCAGTCTCTCTGGCTTCCTTCCACATGCGCCCCCACCTGAGACACCCTCCAGTGTTTGTCCTGGAGCTGGGGTGTCCGCCAGAGCTGAGCAGAGACCGGGGTCCCGCGCTTGTGTCGCTGGGAACTAAGCAAAGAGATTTCTTTGCAGAGTAACCACCTCTGACACATCACACATTAGGTCTACAGACAACGCAATCCTATTGATGCTTGGGGGTGGGGGGCTGTGCTGTGTCCCCTCCTGGGTGGGGGGCTGTGCTGTGTCTCCTCACGGGTGGGGGGCTGGGATAGGTACTGCACCCTCTTGACTCACTGTCCCGGCAGGTCACCGGCCTGGGGAAGGCTTTGTCCAGAACTCTCGGGCCCCATCTCCTCACGGGGGCAGCACTGCCTCAGGCTGTTCTATGAAAGAACTGCTCCCTTGGTTGCTGTGATAAGAGAAAATGTTTCTTCCGGCCATAGCTGACCTTGCTGTTCGTGGCGATCCCCCTGCCTCAGCCAAGCGCTGAGCTCCCCTTTCTTGTCCTTCTGAAAACTCGAGAAGATATCAAGAGATAGGAGGGAGGATCTACAGACTTAAAAGGCAACCCAGTCCTGTGGGAAGGGGGGCAGAAGGCCAGCGGGAAATGTGGGCACAGGGACTGCCCTTCAGGTCTGGGCGGCCTCGAGGGCCTGGGCCGGCTCCTGCAGGCACAAGTCTGATTAGAGCTTGGGGCTGATAGGAAAAGCAAATGTTTAGTCCTGGGACACAGGTGCCCCCCATCCCCCCGCCTCCCCCCAGCCCTGGGCTCGCTCTGTGGGGTTCAAGCTGCCCTGTTCCTGCTGTGACGTTTATGAGAGGCTCTTCCTAGCAGGAACCGAACACCACCCCGCAGACACCGGTGCTCTTCGGGGAGTCGTGAAAGAGCCCACAGACCCACTAACAGACCTGAGCCCAGCCCCCCCACAGGAAGAGGGTCTGGAATAGCCATTGAAGGGCGAGGAAATCCTGGCTTCGCTCCTGGGAGGCTCGGAAGCCAGCACCTTTTGGGGAGAGGGTCTCCAGAGGAGTGGGGGCCACACCCCTGAGCCGGCTCCCCTGGGGGGCAGCCCTAATTGGACTGGGAGTGTGGGTCCGGGGCTCTGAACTCTTCCCCAGATGTTGACAGCGAACGCGCTTGCCAGCTGCGAGGCTGACGTCATTTACGACCGTTTTCACACGCTGTCTGGTCCCAACAGCGCGGTTACCTGCCTAAGGGTTCCGTGTGCACGTGCGCGATGGGCCTGCATACGTGCGCGCGCATGCGTGTAGTGGTCAGGTCCGACCGCAGGTGTCTCACCTGCCATCGGCCTCCGTCGATTATGCTGACACGGGGTCTTTGCTCTGGAGGTCCCCAAGCAGGTTCTGCTGACTGGACAGGGACCCCAGCAAGCCCGCACCCCGGCTCTACGGCGGGCATCTCTGAGACCACTATACCCAGGAGCCTCGGGCAGCCCAGTGTGCACATGCAACCTGAGACGCCAAACACAGAAGTCTGGGGAAGTCGGACGGTACACATCTGATCAGAGATGATAATGTGGATATTTCAGGGTGGCCTATTAACTGCTCCCCAATTATTGCTGGAGATTCGATCTCTCAGAGAGGGGAAATGCAGCCAGACACCTTAAGTTCCCTGCCAGCCTTCTGTGCACTGAAAGTGTTGGTGGTGAAGGACTCGCTCTGCCTTGAGCTGGTCCAGCCCCCCCCCAAGCCCCCCCCACCCCCTGAGGCCTTGGGGATTTTAAGAAACTGCAGGTGATATCAGGTGGTTTTTGTGCTTTGAAGATGGATTTCTCCCCCACCTTAGTGTTTTAACACTGATTCCAACACACTGTTTCTTTCTTTCATATCTTCAAACCAAAAAGCCCCTTATTGTAATGACATGTTCTTAGGTGTCAAAACTGAAAAACCTTCCTTTGAGATTCTCTTTCAGATCTTCAATGAAGGTTCTCGTGATCAGAGTGGGGGTGGGGGGTGTCTGCGGCCCCCGGGGATGGGGGGGACGTGGGGGGAACGAGGCTGGGAAATTCTGTTCCCACTGGGTCACAGGAAGTGGGAGCCCCGGCTCTGGCTCTGCCTCCTGAGCGTCTCTATGGTGCTGGCAAACACCACACGGCCAGGAAGGGTGTCTAGCAGGGAACTCAGAACAAGGGCTTCCCCTTGGTGAGTCTCTGAACCCCAAGTCCTTCAAGTCCTGCACACAGAGGATATGGACCATTTTTCTAGAACGCTGGGTCCTCAGAACTTTTGGGACGGAACCCCAGGCTTTGCGCGTGCAAACCAGATGTTCTACAGCCAGCCACACCCACTGTCTGCAGAGCATTGACAGATGTCTTCTCCATGTGGCCTGCAGATGCCATCTCAGGAGAAGCGCTGCTCATTCTGAGGGATGGAACTAAGGCAGCGAGGGGTGACTATGACACTAGGCTCGGCACATATGTGTGTGCGTGTGTGTGTGTGTGCGCGCGTGCACGTGTGTGTGTCAGAGGACACTGTGTGCCCCTGTGGAGGACCAAGAGTGACTTGGGGGATCATCCTGGATGGCTTCTATCTCTTTTTTGCTCTGCTCACCAGGGCTGGAAACGTAGGCCACTGTCATTTCCACTTGGACCTGGGATCTGAACTCAGGACCTTCTGCTTGTGAGGCAGAAGCCATCTATCCAGCCCCAGTTTTATATGTTTTCAGCACAGAAGTGCGGCGCTGGAGGACACCAGAGTCCAGGGTGTGAACATATACAAGGAGCTGTGACTGCCCCATGGTCTGTCATTGAAAGGACTCAGAATGAGGGACGCTAAACCCCGTGGCTCCCGGAGCCTCGTGAAACCAATGGCTGCCAGCAGACGACGCAGGATGCAGTGTTCTGTGGTCACTGGCCGCACCTCAGGCAGCATCGGGCTGCGCGGCCCTGTGGGGCTCCTCTCAGAAGAAAGTCCACGTGCGCTACCGTCGACATGACGGTGTTGTACAAGGGTCTTTGGCCTGAGGTCGGCTGCGGGTGGGGAAGCTCAGACAGAAGCTGTTAGGTAAGAGTTGCTATTGGGGGGCTGGAGAGGTGGCTCAGGGGTTAAGCCTCTGCCTTGCAGGCGGAAGGTCCTGAGTTCGGATCCTAGACCCCACGTATAGACGCCGGGCAGAAGCGGGGGCGGCCTGCGTTTCTGGTCCTGGTAGGGCGGAGCCTGTGAATCCCGGGGCAGAGGAAACAAGGAGGAGGTGAAGGTGGCCATGGTGGTTCCCAAATTCGTCTGTTGTTCTACAAACACCCACACATACACACACACACACACACACACACACACACACACACAGACAATTGAATAAATAGTAAATTTAAAAAATTTTAAAAAAGAGTTGCTGTTAGGTGTGGTTTTTAGGGGCCGGAGCCTTGTCCCCTGATCTCTACCCTGAAGGGGTGGGCCTGACCTCCCAGGCCTCTGCAGGAGAGGAGACATCCCTTCTTTGACTGTCTGGTAATCAAATGGTGGCCATTCCTGATTTAATGACCCCCCCCCCGTAAGTACACGTCAATCACTGTAGAGGTTTGTTCTTCAAGGAGAAGGGCTGAGAAGAGGCTCAGGGGCAAATATGTGGCCTCACAAAAGGACCTGAGTTGGGAATCCCAGATCTCATGTGAAAATGCTGGGCAGACACAGCAGCGGCCTGCAGTCCAGCCTTGGAAGGAGGAGCCTGGGAAACCGCAGAGCAAAGCAAGAAGGAAGTAGAGCAACCCAGGGTGACGCCTGTGTCACCCGTGGGCTCCGCAGGAGCACGCACTCAAGTGCCCTGTTGTGTTCCCCCCATGAGAGAAGTGGGGGGCATCCCCGAAACAGCAGGAGCATTTGGCCTTTCACATCATCCCCCTTCTGAAACAAGACCTCACACTTCAACGGACAATTTCTTCTCTGTTCAAAGCCAAAGAAAGGAAACCTGGAAGAGTCCAGAATTTTCCTGGGAATATCAAATTTTATCATCTGTATTATAAAGAACCTTGAGGCACTCTTAAGGTATTTCAACTCTGAGACACATTTCTCTTTTCCAGCTCCGAGAGCAATTATGGAGCTCTAGGACCCTTCACCCCAGATCCCCAGGACGGACAGAGGGCGCCCCACGAGCTTCCTTGCGATGCTGAGCGAAACCATCTGTGCTCTTAAGCAAGTTCTTTCTGGCTTCAGAAAAGTCAGTAATTGCCCCTCCCCCACGCACTGTGTAGCTTCCGTTTCTCTTTCTGAGTCTTATCTTTGTGTTGACAGAAACGCATGAGAGAAAACCCGCAGTCAGCGGACGAGGTCCTTCCTACCCAATGCTAACCTTAATCTACCTGTTCCGTGTGTGTGTGTGTGTGTGTGTGTGTGTGTGCGTGCGTGCACATGTGTGCACGTGCATGTGTCAGAGGCCCTGCGTGTTCCTGTGGAGGACCAAGGGTGACTCCCTGGATTGCTTCTACCTCCTCTTTACTTTGCTCTGGGATTCCCAGGCTCCGCCTACCAGGGCCAGAAGTTCAGGCTGCAGCCGTTTCCACCTGGTGTTTTTACGTGGGACCAGGGATCTGAACTCAGGACCTTTTGCTTGCGAGGCAGAGTCTTCACCCCTGAGCCGCGCCTCCAGCCCCACATTCTCATTTGAAACAAGATCTCTCACTGAAGCGGCGCTCACTCTCGGCTCTAGATCAGCGGGCCAGGGGTGTAGGGGTTCCTGTCTCTGCCCCCTCAGCTCTGGAGTTCACCCGTGTGTCCGGATCTTTACATGCACCCTGGAAACTCGAACCTGGGTCCTTGTGCCTGTGTGGCACCTCTCCAGTTCTTGACTCCCCCCAGCACTCTGTCCTCCATTTCCTAAACACCCAGAGTTTTCCAGGGATCGCTTCTTGCTCCCCAAATTGGCACTGACTCGTCACCATGATCGGTGTCCATAAAGTGCGATGTTGACAAGGAAAATGCACTGCGGACGCCCTCCCTGGGGGGTCAAGGGGTGGAGCAGCGCCCGCCCGTGTGCAGAGGGAATTTGCAGTTCCCGCCCCTGCCGCTCTAGAGCACCTGCATTGCCATTTACCTCCAAGCAGGACCCCCTAGAGTTCCCGGGGCCTCTCTGGGCTCAGGGTGGAGACAGAGATGCCCAGGCAGGTTGTTTGGGTTCAAGTCAGCAGCGTGATTGTTGGAAGCAGACACCCCCAGTCGACATGTTCCGAATGAGCTGTCGCCGCCCCACAAGGGCCACCGTTCTTGCCAAATTGCCACCACCACACAGTCCAGAGTCATTAGCTCAGCTTATGGGAACCACATACGCCATTTCTCAAAACAGTCCCCGTGTCCCGCCCGCAGCGTGGAGGCTGAGTTGTTTCCAGCAAGTTCCTTGCTCCTCAAGAACTCCTGTTTGGGGGCTCTGTGGCGGTTCTGCCTCACACCTCAGACAAGAGAGACGAGGCACCCTCGGTGGTGCTGGTAGCCCCACCAGGAAGTCACACGTCACCCCATCCTGAGCTTGCAGGCAGGGTCTTCTGAGCTCCCAGACGGCAGGTGTTTGACAAATGTCCCTAAACAGGCTCTTCCTGGACCTCCACGTTGGAAGTCATTGCTGGCCTGTCACAGAGGCTCTTTCCTGCTTGTGAGACCCTTGCCTGGAGATAGGCTACTAGAGTCCTGTCCAGACCATCGAGCCAAAGCGGCTTCTGCAGACCGGGAAGTGAAGAGTCTTCTCAAGGGACCGCACACGCAGGAGGAAGCACGTGGCTTCCGCGGCTCCTTGACAGAGGCGAGGCTGAACGCCTCTGGATGGCTCAAGACCCCAGCCTCAGCCCCACGCTGCCGCTTGGAAGCACCCGGCACATCCCACCTGCGTTCTTGCGTCGCATCTTCTGCTTTCCCTTTTCATTTCCATAATTGAAACTGCCAAACCAAAGCATGCTCAAGGCAGAACCCAAATCACTCGGAAGGCCAAGTTCTCAGAGAACCCGAGAAGACTCTGGGGCGAACGTGTCTTTATTCCGTGGCCTCCTGGGGCGCCAGCAGGCAATGGGTCGAAGTCACCCACATGCCCGTGGTAGTTTTATGAAGCAACTTGCAGGAGGGCGGGATCACACAGGGGCGCCTGGTGGAGCCTTAGGGGCGAGAGGTGGAGCCTTAGGGGCTGGAGGTGGAGCCTTAGGGGCTGGAGGTGGAGCCTTAGGGGCTGGAGGTGGAGCCTTAGGGGCGGGAGGTGGAGCCTTAGGGGCGAGAGGTGGAGCCTTAGGGGCTGGAGGTGGAGCCTTAGGGGCTGGAGGTGGAGCCTTAGGGGCTGGAGGTGGAGCCTTAGGGGCGGGAGGTGGAGCCTTAGGGGCTGGAGGTGGAGCCTTAGGGGCTGGAGGTGGAGCCTTAGGGGCGGGAGGTGGAGCCTTAGGGGCTGGAGGTGGAGCCTTAGGGGCGGGAGGTGGAGCCTTAGGGGCTGGAGGTGGAGCCTTAGGGGCGGGAGGTGGAGCCTTAGGGGCTGGAGGTGGAGCCTTAGGGGCGGGAGGTGGAGCCTTAGGGGCGGGAGGTGGAGCCTTAGGGCGGAGGTGGAGCCTTAGGGGCTGGAGGTGGAGCCTTAGGGGCGGGAGGTGGAGCCTTAGGGGCTGGAGGTGGAGCCTTAGGGGCTGGAGGTGGAGCCTTAGGGGCGGGAGGTGGAGCCTTAGGGGCGGGAGGTGGAGCCTTAGGGGCTGGAGGTGGAGTCGAGGGCTGGGGCCTGTTCACCTGAGAACCAGGGGCTGGGCCAACCTTCCAGGGCTCAGTGCCTGCTGCTCCCTGCTAGGTCGGCCTGCTAAAGATTCCGCAGCCCCCAGAAGTATTGCTGTCTGCTGAGGGACATGCATTCAACAGCAGGCCTGTGAAGGGCCTTGCAGAGCCGAGCCACAGGGACCCCCAACTCAAGCCGTGCACGAGGGAAGCTCAGGGGCTGGCGCTCCCACCCACAGGCCTGCCCGGCTTCTACGGGCGCTGGCAGCCGCCTGTCTCCGTGCGCATGTGGACCCGAATCTCCACACGTGCTTCATTCGTGAGGACGGGCAGGCGGGACAAAGGGATCCTCACGCCTCGGACTCTCCTGTGTGTGTGTGTGTCGCGGGCACTGTGTGTGCCTGCCGAGGTCCAAAAGTGGCTTTGGGCACCACCCTGGATTGCTCTACGTCCTTACGGCTCTGTTCTTGCGTTCTCTACGCTCTGCCCTCCAGGGCTGGAAGTATAGGCTACTGCCATTTCTGCCGAGTTTTTATGTGGGAACTGGGACCCGAACTCACGTCCTTTGGCTTGTGAGGCAGAGGCTTACCCCGGGCCATCTCTTCAGCCTACTTCTGCGTTCTCTGTCCACTGTCATTCTGGGGGACCTATTGAATATCACCTTTCCAATGGGAGGGTGTTTCTGCGTGTTCCCCCATCGCCGGGATCTCCTTTCAGATCTCTGCAGCCCAGTGTGGCAGTGAGATCTCCACGGTCTTGACGGCTTGCCACTCGGAAGCTCTTTAAACATCATTTTCGTTTCCGCTTTGCCAGCTGTCTGCACCTCTCGTCGGTCCTCTGTGCTGTGCACCTTCTTGCTTATTTATAGCGCACTGGAGCCCACTAAGAATAGCAATTCTGTGTCCTGCTATGTCTATGACAAATAATTTGCGGCTTGTGCCTTCATTTTGTTTATGTAGAGGTCACGCTGACCTTATAATTAGAGACCTTCCCTTCTCGAGATTGCGTAAATATTTACTTCTGCTCCTGCTGTTGGGCTGTTACAGAAATACAGACCATCTCCAATGATCTCAGGGCTCTGTGCTGCTCCATTATTTTACAAGTGGTCCACCAATTACCCAACTCCACGGATGGACGGCTGTTTTCGTCTTACTGATTCGAAGCACTGCTTTTATTACCCACGAGGCAACTTGCTTCCTGGTTTTCCTAGTTAATTTGAGAGTTTGTCTATCTGCAACATTGCCAGACCACTTTTGTGTGTGTGTGTGTGTGTGTGTGTGTGTGCGTGTGTCTGTGTGTATCAGAGGGCACTGTATGTGTCTGCAGAAGTCCAAGGGTGACTTTGGGAATCACCCTGGATTGTGCTATCTCCTCTTTGCTTTGCTCTGGGGTTTCCCAGGCCCTGCCTCCCAGGGTCGGAAGTCCAGGCCACCGCCGTTTCTGCCTGGTGTTTCTACTTGGGATCTGGGCTCTGAACTCAGGACCTTTTGCTTGTGAGGCAGAGGCTTAACCCCTGAGCCATCTCTCCATCCTCAAACCACTTTTTGATTCTAACCTTGTAATATGAATTGTCACTATGTGTGTGTGTGAGTGTGTGTGTGTGTGTATACGTGTGTGAGTGTGTGTGTGTGTGTATACGTGTGTGAGTGTGTGTGTGTGTATACGTGTGTGAGTGTTGTTGGGCTTGTATGACAAGCGCTCTACCCTCTGTTTTAAAGGCAATTTGAACAGTCTTGCCTACTAGTTTTTCCCAGATGAATTCCACTATGTGCCCTCCCCCATTTTTGAGTCTCTGGGGTCTGAGCTTAGATCAGGGACGATGGCCCTTTTGTAGTCAGGACTTTTCCTGGTGGGAACCACCCAGCGCTTCTCCACCGAGTGGTGATTCACTGGAGCACCTGCGGTAAAGCTCCGCCCACCATGGCTGGAGCCGTCACTCAAGGCTTGGGTTCCAGTCTGAGGGGCCCGCGGCCACCGCGGCCCATCTGTGCTGAGCACCAGAAACTTAGGTCATCCTTGCTGGTAGTGAGTTTGAAGCTATCCTGGGATACCTGAGAATCTGTCTCAAAAAGCTAAGGAGCGACCTGTAACCTCTAGCCGCCCCCCAGCCCTCCAAACAGAAAAGGAAGTACTGGGTAGCACAGTCCCTTGGGGGAGGCCGGAGCCCCCCCCACACTGTCTAGTAATGATGCTGAGGGGGGGACGAAGGCTGGCTGCTTTAGAGAGTGAGGCAGACTCGAACCCAGCTCTCCCCCCAGACACAGCCACGGGACTTGGTCTCCTCCAACCTACCTCAGGAGTACCGAGGAGAGATGGGTGTGGCCGAGGGGGCCGAGGAGCTCAGACCCCGCTGTGGGCAGCCACAGATGGTGGTGTGGGAGAATGGCGGGAGGGGGTCTTCGCAGTGGCTTCTTTCAGACAGGGTCTTACTACGCAGCTCGGAGCTGTCCACCTGCCTCAGCCTCCCTGGGCGCTACGACTTCAGGTATGAGCTGCCCCGCCTGGCTCATGGCCGCTTTCTTTTAGCATCACTTGGCCTGGAATAGTGCAGAGTCTGTCCACTCTAACAACAAGGGGTGGCTTAGAAAACTCTCCTCTTCTGGTTTCCGTGGTCCCAGGGATCAGTGGGGAATGTGTACACGATCTCTGGGGTCTTGGACTTCACTGAGACCTCTCTCTCTCTCCATCTACTGAGGGGGGCTGCCAAGTACAAGAAGGGGAGAGCTTCTAGTCTCAGGTGAGACCAGGACCTGGAGACGCTCTCTGGAGATACATGCTGGGCACGGAGGGCACAGACCAAGCTGCAGAGCTCTGCCAGGAGGCTGCGTGCCCTGGAAACAGGGGCCCGGCCCCACGGCCAAGGGCAGAGCTGCCGCGGCAGGTCAGGTGAGCGCCGGCTCCCACAGCTGTGCAGAGGTGGGCGTTGGAATGCTGCTCGGGCCACCCTGGCCGCGCAGAGCCTGGCATCCGCGCACCCATCCCTAACCTCATTCTCCGCCTGGCTCATTCCTCGTCCCACGCAGTGTTTACTAAAGTCTCTCCTCCCTGCCACACAGAGCAGGAGACCTGGGCGGCTTGGGGAACGTTCCCACAGCCTGGCAGCGACCAGGCGCTGAGCTGCAGCGTGACCATCTGTGCCCAAGGCAGAGGACACTGCCAGGGACAAGGAGCCCCCTCGATGTCTGAGAAAGAGCGGATGGAGGCTCTCAAGTGAAAACACGAAATGCCTTATGGGAAAAGGAAGATACCCCCCTTTGCCCCCTGCCCCCGACCTGGGGGCTTTGCTGCGTTAGCGCCAGGAAAGCAACCAGGGACAAACAAGAACCGGCGGCATTTGACCATCACCGCCTACAACCTCTCGCCCAGTGACACGTTCTTGCGCACAGCCTGAGAGCCTGCTGCGGGCATTTCCATCCAGGGGCTTGGGGCTGCACCGCAACCCCCCTGGGGCAGCACCTTGCTAGAAGTGGGTGTCCCTGTGTGGGGTGCATGGGGGTGCGCGTCTAGCCTGCCCCACACCGTGCTCCTCAATCTTGGCCTCACGGCGGGATGGCGTTGGAAAAGCACCAACCTTGGAAAAGTACGATGCCTGGGTCCGCCCGCAGCCCGAGATAACCACGTCATTGCTCTGGGTCGCGGTCAAGGCAATGGTTTTGTTTTTAGCTTCTGGGCTTAATTTACCAAGCAGCAAAATTGAGAGGCGCTGGTCCAGAATACATACACAGATTCACACAAACTAGCCGACTGGCTAGCTGGCTAACTAGCTAACGACAAGAACAGACAGGCGCTGTTCCCTCCCTCATCATAAATGGAGTCACAGAAGGGTTTGTGAACGATAGCAAAACCCACTGAGCATAAGCGGCACATACAACACCTGACGGGTCTGCACGGCGTTTATCATGTGGACGCGGCCCCCAGGGCTGTTGCCTTGCTCAGAGTTCAAGGGTACTGGCCTCTCTCCCGCTCTCTTCCCTCTTGGGAGTTTCACCTTCACTCCCCCTCATATGTCAGTTTGAGGACTGGCCCGTGGGGCTACTGTTTTCTTGGCGCAATTTTATGCTCTCACAACTGATTTTCGCTTGATAATGTACTTTGCGCCACAGTTCCCGGGCAGAGCCAAAGGCCCTGTGTTCGTGGGCAGAACACAGACTTGTCTTTCACCCCAGCACCCCTTAATGTGGCTGAACATCGATCTTTCTAGCTCAGAAAGGAGGTTTTATTTCCCTGCCAGAGACAGAACTTCCAAAACACAAATGTCTTTCAGCCTGTGCTGAGTAAATAATCAAGGCTCCGTGAATCGGCCTCTCTCTGCTTCCTGCCTCATTTTGCTTTCAACTCATCGGCAAGCTATGAAAGTGTACCCGGCCCCCTCCGGCTCCTCAGCAGGGCGTCACCTCAAAGCCCAGGCTTGACTTTCAGCTTCCTCTGCCTGCACAGGGGTCCTTGCCTTTGAGCTCCAGCCATTCATAAAACACCCCAGGGAACCCCCAGGGCTCCTGGCCCAAGTTCCCCCAACGGTATTGGGTTTGTATGTGACATGTCACGGTCCAGAGGGGGAGGGGCAGCAGGAAAGCCATTGATGTCCATGCTCTGCCTACCTCACACACCCCAGAATCGACGTGGGCTGCCATGGGTGGGAGCCCAGCAAACTTGCTGTGAAAGGGGTTAGGAGGAGGTGCGGCACAAGCAGGAAAGCTTGCCAGTGAGGACAGCCCGGGAGATGTCACCCCAGCACGTGTAGGAAGGCAGCTCTCTCCTCCCAAGATGGTCCTGGGATTGTGAGCTGGCCTATGGGAAACTTAGCTCTTTTTGTGTGTATGTGCATGTGTATGTGTGTGATGTGTGTGTGTAAGTGTCTGGGTATGCATACATGTGTATATGTATGTGTGTCCACATGTGTGTATTTGTACATGCATGCTATGCATATGTGTATATGTATGCGCATGGGTATGTGCATAGGTCTCTGTGTATATATGCACACGTGTGCATTATGTATATGTGGGCATGTGCTTACATGTGCATATGTGCAGTCAAATGCCCTACCACTAAGCTATACCCCCTATGTGTGCCTATGTATATTTGTGCATGTATCTGTGTCTTTATATAGGTGTGTATGTTTATGTGTATGTGAATATGTGTCTGTGTGCACACTCATGTTTATGCACGTATGCGTATATGTGTGGGCACATGTGTGCATATGTGTCTGCGTATATATGTGCGCGTGTATATGCATATGTGCACGTGCATATATACATGTGCATATTGTGCAGGTATATATCATGTGTGCGCATGCATATGTGTGTATGTGTGTGTATGTGTGCATGCATGTGTCTATGTAGGCTTGGCTGGTGGGGCGTCATGTCACATGTCTCTCATCTCACAGAGCTCAGCCGGTGAACCCTAAGGACCCCCATCTCCATTCCTCAGGCGTGGGAGTACAGGCATGCGCCACCAGACTCAGTCTTGAAAACTGTCTAAAAAATTTTGGGTTAGCAAGACGGCTCTGTGGGTAAAGGCGCTTGCCATGTGGACCTGTCAACCTGAGTTCCGTGCTGGCAGGAGCCACTTGTGGAAGGAGAGACCCGACTTCTGAAAGTTGTCCTCTGATCTCCACATGTCTCTCAATAAGTACGTAAGTAAAGGACATTCGAGCGTGTTCTCGGAGGCTCAGAAAGCACAGCATGCACGCGGCCGCAGGTCCACTTCTCGCTTGTCTGCACAATCAGACCCTCCAGATAGCAGCAGCAGGAAGACCCTCCTCTTCATCCTCTTTGTCCGCATGGCTCTCCTCTGGCCCCTTGCGATGGGCTCCAGGCAGCTCTCCACAGGGGTCCACACTGCTGTCTATTTATGGTTGTCACTCCTTGGGGAGATCGGGGCACCTCTTTACATGGCCTCAAGAGAGACGGTGCAGAACCAGCGGGTGGGCTGCGGCGCACGGTCCCTTCTGGTCCCTTCTTGGCATGACCACCACTGCCTATCACGTTCCTTTCTAAACATTATCCAGCTAATCATATAGGAGGTATAGGAAGTCTACCCATGTAGGTGCATGTGTGTGCATGTATGAGTGTGTGTGTGCGTGCATGTGTATGTTGATCCTGGAGAAGAGGCCCACAGAGGTGAGCCGTGACTTCTAGGAGGAGAGGGAAGGACACAGGACGGGAAACAGAATCTTGGGGGACTAGAAGCAGAACCCGGGGGGACTGGAGACAGAACCCTGGGGCCCATGCAGGTCGGGAGGGGGAGGGGAGGGCCAAGGCTGCTCTCACGGATCCCAGCTCCTCTGCAGCCTGTGGAGACACCCCAGCAGGTCTGCTGCACACCTGGCCGAGGTGGGGCCAAGGTGGGGGGGCACTGGCCAGCAATGAATGGCTCTGTGTCAGTGCGGTCAGGCGAGAAGGGCCGTGGCATCTTCTCAGCTGGACGGCATGTCCTCTGAGGTCGGCCGTCGCCCCGTCTCTCACCACCCACCACCAGACAAGCAGGTAGTATCCTCGCATTCCACAGATGAGGAAACAGAGTCAGAGAGGTTGAGCGACTAGTGCGAGGCCGCCGTGCCGCTTGGCAGCAGGCTGGGTCAGTACCAGGGCCGGATGCCAAGCACCAGGATCAGTACCCAGGGTCGGACGCCAAGCACCAGGATCAGTACCCGGGGCCGGATGCCAAGCACCAGGATCAGTACCCGGGGCCGGATGCCAAGCACCAGGATCAGTACCCGGGGCCGGATGCCAAGCACCAGGATCAGTACCCAGGGCTGGCCGCTGGGCGCCACGCCTGGGCTCTCACTCGGCCTGATTGATTGGATCTGCTGTTCGTCAGATCCTGAGGTGCATCATGCATGTAAAGCAGGGGCTTTCCAGGTTTATCCCAAACCCTAGTTTTCATTTCGCAATCTTTCCACGTAGTGGGGCGACTAGCTGCGCCCCGCACAGGTTCTCCAACCACACTCTGAACAACAGCGGAGTCTCCTACACGATCCCGACAGAAACCACTTAGCCTCGGTGCCAAGCGAAGGTCCACAGTCGCTTGTTCCCAGTGGCTGAAAGGTGGGATCCTCCTATTTGTATTTTTAGAATATTTATTCGAGAGGGAGAGGAAGAGTATGACTATGAGTATGGTTGCCATGGTGCATATGTGGAGGTCAGAGGACAACTTTCGGAGTCGGTCCTCTCCTTTCCACCTCGTGGGCTTCTGGGGACGGAACTCAGGGCTCCAGGTTTGGGAACAGATGCCTTACCCGCCGAGCCCTCCTGCTACTTTAAAACTCAGCCCTGATTCCTGCAGACAGATTTGGAAAGAATATGGACACGTTTACATTCCACTCAGATAGTGGTAAATGTTGCAGGTGGGTTTTATACAGTGTAAAGAACATGCCTGACCCGCTCCCCACATCCACGCACTGAGGCGTGACCCAGTGTTAACACTCTCGGGTTCCTTCGGCATTTCTGCGCTCTGTGGACCAGAGAGAAGCTGGACACGTATCTCCCTGTCCTGTGGACAAGCAGCTGGGGGATCCGGGATGTCTCCCTGTGGATCTTGGGGTGATGCTAACCTAGGATCTTCTTATTTCAA
The DNA here is from genome assembly GCA_023101885.1 of Typhlomys cinereus. Taxonomy (NCBI): domain Eukaryota; kingdom Metazoa; phylum Chordata; class Mammalia; order Rodentia; family Platacanthomyidae; genus Typhlomys; species Typhlomys cinereus. The sequence goes on along the minus strand of JALPQD010000738.1, from coordinate 65,393 downwards.
ACAAAGCAGCAGTGATTTAGCCCTGAGTCTGAGTAGCAGGCTCTTCTAGGACGATGTGGGAAACCTGATGCCTTTGTTTCTGACAGCTTCTAACCTGCACGTCCTCCCTCTTTGGTCTGCATAGCACCTGCTGGAATGTTCTGGAACCCTTCTTAGGAGAGCACACGGCTCACCTAAGCACACGCCCCTAAAAGGAAAATGCTTCCAAGACAAATAAACTAAAATCTCTAGCCCGGCCTCGCCCACACTCATTGGTGTCACAACACAAGGCACTAAGGTGGCAGATGTTTAAGGCGGAACCGAAGTTGTGAGCCAGGACAAGCCGGCCCAAGAGGCAGCTTCTTCCTTTTGTGATGAGACCAAGTCCCCGAGCTGCTCCTGGGACTACCTATATGTAATGGGGGGGGGTGAGTTCAAATTCAGTTTGTGCTCCCTTTGCACAATATTAGTGTCTCAGTCACCGTAACAAATTGCCATAAATGCAGTGGTTTTACAACCACACAGATGTGTTGCTGCTTTACAGTGTTGAAATCAGAGGCAAGACGGGGGCCAGAATCAGTCAGCATGGTAGCCAGGCCTGTGTGTCTGTCTCCCTCGCGCACATCCCTTGTGGCTCTAGCCTTTCCTGCTTTGCTGTGCCACGAATGCCACATGTCCCACGTATGTTCACCCCGTGCCAGGTACACCACATATGTCATTGTTATCTCCAGTGAAATGTCTTCAGTAGACTTCAATTCCCTCCCCTGTTCCTGGGCCTGGTGGAGTTATTCTTTTATGACGTGCCTGTTCAAAGATCTCATTCTCTGACCTGCTGTGTGCAGGTTTCACCTGTGCTTTATAAAAAGTCCTTTAGAGATTAAAGGTAGGAGCCCTTCCAAGGACTCAAATACTAGCAAATACTGACCATGGATTCTTGATAGTGTCTTTCAGGTGGTGTACAGGAAGTTACAATTTTTATGCACTTTGCACTGAGTTACATCTCCAACCCATATATATGCACGCACATGCACACAGCCATCTAACTACATGTGAACAAACCTATAAGCACAGGCACCTATAGAAATGTGCACACACTTACACTCACCTACACACACATACATACATGCACCTGCATGCAGCTAAATGCATAGGCATCTACACACACCCCCACAAACACATGCTTACATACCTACACTCACATACACGTACCTACACACACTCACATAGACACACGTGCACATGCATGCACATGCATCTTTACATAGGTACCTACACATACACAGATATACACACAGCCACCTATATACACACAGACACATATACCTACAACTCACATAGACACACATGCACACATGCAGACACACACATACACACATCTGTACACATTTTTTTATCCTAGAACTCAGGACCTTCTGCCTACAAGGCAGAGGCTTAACCCCTGAGCCACCTCTTCAGCCCCCACACCCCCACATATATTTTTTTTGAGACATAGTCTCATATTCCATCTGGCCTCCAATTCGCTGTGTGGCCAAAGATGACCTTGAACTTGAATAAGGCCAGAAATCGGGGCCACCATATCCACCTGGCATTCTTATGCGGGATTTGGGGATCTGAACTCAGGTCCTTTTGCTTGCAAGGCAAAGATTTAACCCCTGAGCCACCTCTCCAGCCTCCCAATATAGTTTTTTTATACCATAAGACAGCTGCAGCCCAAGAGCTTGTATGCAGGTGAGTGGGTCGCATCTGCACAGCAGGAGAGTGTCAGAGAGAGGTGTGAGGATGCAGCCGTTGCTCGGGGGAGCTGGCCTGAGCCCCTATACACCTGGCTTGGTCAGAGGCACCGAGCCAACCTCTACACACCGCAATGCTGTGACCCTGTGGATTTTCGGAGCAGATGGAATCACAGAGGAAGCAGCAGAGCCTACCTTATCCCAGAGGCTGGGGGATCCCCCTGAGCGGGGGGGGGGCACGTTGGGGAATGGGCTGCAGGTAGCGGGGGGGGGGGTGGAGGGTGGGACACAGGTGTCAGGACCAATGGGTCCTGGAAAGAGGACGGCAGCTGAGCAGCCTCGGGCTAAGGGTTTGGGGACGGTCTGTGGAGAAGAGGGTTCTGATCTCTCTCTACGGGGACGAGGGAGGGGCACTGCCCTTCCCCCGCTAGCCCCGTGGTGGATGCAGATCCTTCCCACGCCCAGGAGCTTGAGGGTACAAAGTCGGTACCAACGTCTTCCCTGCCAGGATTGGCGGCTGCTGCTGCTCAGTACCGCAGTCAGCAGGTCCTGCCGAATTCACCGACCCACAGGGCCACCAACAGCCCAGGGCCACCAACAGCCCAGGGCCACCAACAGCCCGGCAAACAAGACTCGGCCTGCGGGAGAATCGGGCGACTCCGTCTTCTCCCACCCTGTGGCGTCCACTCTGGCTGCTCTAGAATCCGTGGGGAGGGAAGAGCCCCCTCAGGATGGACTCTCTCCTGGGCCTCGAGTCAGAATCTCAGAGGCGAAACTGATTTAAAGAGCACGCTGCCTGCCTACGACAGTCAAATGGTGTCGTTTTAACAAGCGACTAATGTAAATATTCTTACGAATATTCATTTTTACACCCTAACTCTTCAAAGCCCACCATCAACTGTACGCGGTCGCCCCGCTTCTGTTGGCACTCAGCAGGTGTCACGTGCTCTCCAGTGACGCGTGGCTGCTGTGTGGGGCAGGGAGGTTCTTGGCACCACTCAGAACCTTCCAGAGACAACTTCTTCAGGGGGACACACATGCAAGGGACTCTTTCACTTCAAAGGAAAACGGTTACTGAGTCAGAATCTCTTGGGAAAAAAATAATAGAAAGTCTAAAGATGTAGCTCAGTAGTTTAGGAGACTGTTTAGTAAGCATGAGGTCCCAGATTTGATCTCCAGTACACACACACACACACACACACACACACTCACATGTACACGTGTGTCACATATGAGTGGGTATATACATGCATGTGCACATATGGAGTGGGCATATAAATGCATGTGCACATATGGAGTGGGTATATACATGCAGTGCACATATGGAGTGGGTATATACATGCATGTGCACATATGCAGTGGGCATATACATGCATGTGCACATATGGAGGGGGAATATACATGCATGTGCACATATGGAGCGGGCATATACATGCATGTGCACATATGGAGGGGGAATATACATGCATGTGCACATATGGAGCGGGCATATACATGCATGTGCACATATGGAGCGGGCATATACATGCATGTGCACATATGGAGCGGGCATATACATGCATGTGCACATATGGAGCGGGGGTATCTCCATGCATGTGCACATATGGAGCGGGCATATAATGCATGTGCACATATGGAGCGGGTATATACATGCATGTGCACATATGGAGCGGGCATATACATGCATGTGCACATATGGAGCGGGCATATACATGCATGTGCACATATGGAGCGGGTATATACATGCATGTGCACAAATGGAGTGGGTATATACATGCATGTGCACATATGGAGCGGGCATATACATGCATGTGCACAAATGGAGTGGGTATATACATGCATGTGCACATATGGAGCGGGCATATACATGCATGTGCACATATGGAGTAGGTATATACATGCATGTACACATATGGAGCGTGTATGTACACATATGGAGCGTGTATGTGTGTGTGCACATATGGAGCGGGTATATACATGCATGTGCACATATGGAGCGGGTATGTGTGTGTGCACATATGGAGTGGGTATATACATGCATGTGCACATATGGAGGGGTGGTGCACATATGGAGTGGTATATACATGCATGTGCACATATGGAGTGGGTATTACATGCATGAGCACAAAGGAGTGGTGGGTATATACATGCATGTGCACATATGGAGTGGGTATATACATGCATGTGCACATATGGAGCGGTGTTACATGCTGTGCACATATGGAGCGGGTATATACATGCATGTGCACATATGGAGCGTGTATGTTGTGTGCACTATGAGCAGTGGGGTATATACATGCATGTGCACATATGGAGCGTGTTTGTGTGTGTGCACATATTGGAGTCGGGTATATACATGCATGTGCACATTATGGAGTGTATACAGTGCATGTGCACATATGGAGTGGGTATATACATGCATGTGCACATATGGAGCGGGTATTACATGAGTGCACATATGGGTGGTATTACATGATGTGCACATATGGAGTGGGTTATACATGCATGTGCACATATGGAGCGGGTATATACATGCATGTGCACATATGGAGCGGGTATATACATGCATGTGCACATATGGAGCGTGTATGTGTGTGTGCACATATGGAGCGGGTATATACATGCATGTGCACATATGGAGCGGGTATATACATGCATGTGCACATATGGAGTGGGTATATACATGCATGTGCACATATGGAGCGGGTATATACATGCATGTGCACATATGGAGCGGGCATATACATGCATGTGCACATATGGAGCGGGCATATACATGCATGTGCACATATGGAGCGGGCATATACATGCATGTGCACATATGGAGCGGGCATATACATGCATGTGCACATATGGAGCGTGTATGTGTGTGTGCGCTCATATGGAGTGGGTATATATATGCATGTGCACATATGGAGCGGGTATATACATGCATGTGCACATATGGAGCGGATATATACATGCATGTGCACATATGGAGTGGGTATATACATGCATGTGCACATATGGAGTGGGCATATACATGCATGTGCACATATGGAGCGGGTATGTGTGTGTGTGCACATATGGAGGCTACAGAGGGTAACAGGTGTCCTCTTTATCGTTCTTTGCTTTACTCCTTTGAGACAGGGTCACATGCTGGCTTTTGACTAGACTGGCAGGCTATAAACTCAAGTGATCTCATCTCTAATTGCACCCCACCCCCAGGACCGGGGTTGCAGGGAGCGACCTGTCGACTCCCAAATGGGAGGTACCGTCAGCTGGAGGTGCACTCAGCATGCTAGGGCTTCAAGGTACTGCGGGTGGCAGATCGCCTAGCAGAGCCTGGGCTGTGGATTAAACACGACTGGGTGCAAGGCGTCCTAGAGTGAAAAGATCACAAGTGGAGCCGTAATGGGGCCATCACTGTATGTAGTTTCTGCAGAGGACTCCAATTGGGGGCCACAGGGCCTCTAGAGAAGGGTCGGCTCAGCCAAGTGCCTTCCGTACCTGGCAGCTTTGGGGGTCCGCGACTGGACAGCAAGGCCACAAGGAGGCTGCTGTGCTGGGAGCCAGGCCCGAGGCCAGCAGACAGCCTGCACAGACCTGGCGACGGGGTCTCTCTGTGTAGCCAAGGCTGGCCTCACACTCACAGTGATCCCCCTGCCTCAGCCTCCTGAGTGCTGGGCTGACAGCATGGGCCACCGCACTCGGCTCAGTGTGACTCAAGGGCAGCCAGGACCGGTCTGCTGCCTGCCGGGCGATTGATTCTCGCTGAACTCCTTGTCATTACAATGGCTAATAATAGCTTGTTTTTATAAACTGGGTTCCTGACGGTGACCCCTGGCTGGGTCACGGGGTGTGCGCAATGTGGCCGCTCTCGTTGGCTAATTCTAGCCGTTGGCACAGCATCGCTGCTATGCGGCTGCCACACCCACAGGGCACAGTCATCCTGCAGCAAGTTGGAGCTGTTACAGTAGGCGCACCACCTGCAGAACATGCGAGTGTGCATGCGTGTGCGTGTGCATGCGTGTGCGTGTGCATGCGTGTGCGTGTGCGTGTTGCGTGTGTGTGCATGTGCATGCGTGTACAAGAGGGCACGTGAGTGTGTGTGCCTGAGGAAGCCCAGGGGTGACACTGGAGTCGCCCTGGATTACTCTACCTCCTTACTGCTTTGCTGGGGTTTCCCAGGCCCACCTTCCAGGGCCTGAAGTGCAGGTGCCACCACGTCCACCTGGCGTTTTCACGCAGGATCTGAACTCAAGTCCTTCTGCTTGTGAGCCCCTGAGCCATCTCCCCGGCCCAGATACGCCATTTTTGAGAGGAGTCTGTCTTGCTGCGTAGATGTCTCAGAGAACACAGCCTTTCCCTGGTAGGGCCTGCAAGGCAGCAAATACTCACTGAGTATCTGTTACCCGTGTTGTATGGAATGATTCCGATATGAGTCTAGACCTGGGGTCCCGGGTTCCCCTCTCCAGTTCCAAGGAATCCACCAAGGTCCTCAGCCCCTGCTGCCCTCTGGCCTTCTGCTGATGACCCTCGGCCTTCCGCTCCTGTTCCTGCCTCTCCTCACGATGAATCCATCCCATGCTCCTCCCTGAGACACTGAGCTAAGACATCAAGACCCCGCTCCTTAGCCAAGGCCTGAGCGACCCCAGCTCCTCTTGGAGCCATGGGAGGAGTCCTGGGAGCAAAGGCTCCGGTAGGCGGCGTCCGAGGTGACGGCCCATCTCTGTCCTGACAGGGAGATGACTGTTTACCAAGAGGCTGCCGTGTTTGCTCTCCAGCCTGTTTATGCCGGGGATGCTCATTACGGCATTTGCGCAATTTAATTACACAGTATGTAAATCAGTGAACTATGTGCTTGCAGGAAGAGCTGCCGCTTCCTCGGGTTGAGGCTTTGTTGGGGCTGGCAAGAGGGCTCAGTGGGCAGAGCACTTGCCGGGTTAGCAACGGGACCCGAGTTTGAATCCTGAGATTTCACAGAAAGCTGGGCAGGAAAGTACGCGTCTGTGACTCCAGTGGCCTGATGAGGTGGGAGGCAGAGAGAGTAGGGGCCAGAGGCTCATGGGCCAGTTGGCCTGGCACGGGCCAAGGGTGAACACAGGAGGGCCCGTCTCAGACCCGGTGGCAGCGAGGATTGATGGCAGAGGTCGTCTTCTGACTGCTGCATGAGACCGTGTCGCACGTGAGCCTGAAGATGGAGAGCCACGCGTCTGCTCCACGGAGAAACCACACTTGGCATGCACAGTGCTTGTATAGCGCGATGCTAAATGTCAGGGGTGCGTCAGGAGGGGAGCGCCCTGGGGGTCCACCTTCCTCTGCACACTGTGGCCCCAGCGTCTCCATTCTGAGCAGTTCAATGAATGTTTGAAAAGTTGGCCACGCCCCTCTCCAGGGACTTTGGAACTCCTGGCTTGGCTTCATCTCGCTCCTTCATTTCACTGATAGAGAACCGAGGTGCCAGGCGAGCTGTGGGCACCACGGAGCGCCCTCTGCCAGTGCGGGAGGCAGGCACTCTCTGCTTTCCGTGTTCTGCTTGCCCCACAAGTCTGCTCAGGAAACATGTCTCCAAGCAGTTTTCTCTGAATAGCCAGGAAGACGGCGCAGTGGGTAAAGTGTCTGCTGCGCCAACCTGAGGACCTGTGTTCGAGTCCCAGAGCCTGCGTGTGGTGGTGCACGCCTGGAATCTCAGCACCGGAGAAGCAGAGACAGACGGGAGGCTCCCTGGGCTCACCGGCCAGTTGGTGTAGCCAATTGGTAGGCTCCAGGTTCAGTGAGAATCCCTGTCTAGAAAATAAGGTGTTGAGGACGAGAGACAGTGCAGTGGGTAAAGAGCTTGCTGTGCAAACACAGGCCTGGAGTTCGATACCCACATCCCCGCAAGAAAAAAAAAGTGGAACAAAGCTGCGCCCATGACGCAACCTTAGCACCGTGAGGGGAGAAGACAGGAGCTGCCAGTGTAGCTGAAAACGTTGTTCGCACCATGTTTGGTGACAGATCCTGACCCAGGGGAATAAGGCAGAGCACAAAAGTGGGGATGTCAGTATCCAGCCTCCAGAAATCACGTGCCCTTCCTCAGGTGTGTGCACACAGGCAGCGCACACACACAGAGTTATCGAGGAAGACACCAGACATCACATCTGGTGTCCACAGACACAAGCACACGTGCACGTGTGCACCTGTGTACACACATGCCCACACGCGTGCACACCCGCACACGAACACACACACACACGCGTCACAAGCACACAAAAGCATCAGGTAACACGAGGAAGCAGCCGGCAGCGAGAACGCGCCCGGGAAGGGAAGGTTCAGGAAGGTTCCCGCTCCGCCCTGCGGCTCCAGCGGCCTGGACAAGGCAACGCAGCAGCCTCTCGTGCCACGGCCGCTGATTTGCAGCGGGTGAACCTGCAGCTCTGCAGGCACGCGAGCCTTCTAATTTTAGCACGACGTCAGCACCACGTGGGGAAACAGCAGACAGGGCAGCGGGGAAGCAGTTTGAAGTCGTGATGAGCTTTGCACAGGAGACGAGGGGCCAGTGGGACCCTCGCTGGCCCCTGACCCTCAGCCACCTGTCCTCCAGACACCTGAGCCTTCAAAGGTCTTTCCTTCTGACCTACCTGCCTTTCGGTTGTGCAGTCCAGTGCAAACCTGCCATCCCAAAGACCGCATCCCAGGGTTACGCCCGATGCCCCGACCATGCTGTTGCTGTCCGTGGAGAACCCCGTGTTCTTTTGTCATTTGTGAAAATCACCCAGATACGAACTCAGCCCTCCCCAACCTCTGGCTTTGAGTGGGTGTCCACGGGCCACCCCCACCTCTGCAGGGGAGGGGGCGGCAGAGTTGTGGAGAGCCGCCCCAGGCTGCAGTGTGCAGGCCGCTTGGCTTCTCCGTGCCCAGCACAGCCCTGGTCACACCCTGATCATTACAGGGAGGCTCCGGAGGGCGGGAGCGGCTGGGCCGCCCGGGACCCGTGCAGCGCTGCTGAGGGTTAAGCAAGCAGCCACCCCACGGCTTGGTAACCGGTGCTTTCTGCTCATTAAAAGGCATCTTTTGAAGGCAGCTCCCTCCTGGGGGGCGTGGCTCCCTCCTGGGGGCGTGGCTCCCTCCTGGGGGGCGTGGCTCCCAGGACGCAGGTGCTGGCCCTCAGCTGCCTCCACATGACACTGCTCAAGGTGCTTTATAAACATGGAGCCAGCCGGGCCAAGTATGTCTGTCCCCAGCCTCAATACACGCTTCATTCCCACGGCGATTCTTTTCTCACCCCATGCTAGGTACCCGGCCGAGGCCGTCCGTACCATCACATCTCTTCCTTGGAGGTCTCCCGGGCTAGTCACCCGTGGGGTGGGCTCCCAGAGGACAGAGATGCTGCTTTGAGCGATTCTAACCACCAGGCTAGTAGATGCCGACGGCAAAGGGGCATCTTTATGGTGCTGAATGCCAAGGGAACACAAGGCAGCCATCCCTGTGTCCCTAGGAGTAAGTCCCGGGAGAAGACACCCCCATACTGAAATCCACAGTTGTTCGTCTACAGGAAGTGGCACAAACCCGCGCTAGAACCTGGCTCGCCTGTCCGAGCACCTGAAGTCACCTTTGAGTTGCTTGCACTAACTAACGTAAAACAGCGTGAGCACGCTCAGCCGCCACAGTGGCTGTTCAGGGAGTAACGGCCGGGATTTCCCAGGCACTTCTGAGCCCTTCGTTGTTTGGATTCTCAGACTCGGAAGCTGCACATGCTTCCGAGGATGCATGGAGGGCCAGCTCCACAGATAGTCACGTGCTGTGTGCCTGCCCAGGTCCACGGAGGCCTCGCCACCTGACCCCTGACCAGGTTATCACATCCCGAAAACCTGGAGGTAGGATCACCTGGGCGGGTCCCTGGCCTCCCCGAGAAAGCTACCGAAGAGGAGGAGCTTGGCCAGACACCTGGAACGACCGCGTGGGCCCGGCCCGCAGCATCCAGCGTACCACCCAGGACAAACACCTGGCGGCATCTGCTGACCGCTGCCCTTCCGGGGCTCTGGGAAGCCCACCCTCCACATCTGGGGATCTAAGAGGAAGGGACAAACAGGGAGATCTCATGGAGGGTCCAGGGTAACTGCCCCCCTCATGTCTAAGACTCCACAGGGAGTCCAAGTCCCGCCCTTGATGGGCAGAAGCTGCACTCTGTGCGCGATGCTCTATGAACACACCGTGCATGTTCTGTGGGTTCTGGGTCAGCGCCCTCCCTTGGGAATTACTGACCCCTGACTCAGTCCCTTGCCTCTCAGGTCAAACATTTGCATTGTAGGCAAAGTTCTTCCAGCTCCTGTCTTGAAATCCTTGTCCCTACCCTTTGTAGTTGGCTCTAGAATTTAGTAAATCGTCCCACTGGTTCCCAGGGCATAGGAATCGGGTGGGTAGGTGGAGGCTCAGACGTACGATTCACCTGCTGTCTAAATGGAATGAACGAATACATTCTCCCCAAAGGGCGTCCATCTGCAAAGAACTTGAGGGGAGACAACTGGAAACATCAAAGTAAATATGAGCTCAACAGGGTCCCAGCTGATTTAGGACTTTTAAAACGGACTCAAACGAAACCAAGCACAAACACCAAACTGAACCGGAACAAGACTAAGGCAACACCACCAGGCGGACGCACGCACAGGAATCTGACCGGACGAAAGCCAGCAAGGCCAGATGCCACAAGGCCTGGTGTCCTGGCGACCCGTTTCCCAGCCCTCCTGCCCCAGGTGGGTGTCTGAGCAGCTGGAGGAGACAGGAGCGGGCAGCCAAGACCTTCCCGGGGGCTGCCCGGAGGCTGGGTAAGGGTCCCAGGTGAGAAGCAGGATTCATACCCCACTCGCACCCACCCGCACCCAGGGAGGCCAGACTCACCGCTCAGGGGGGAGGTGCTGTTCTCCAGAGCCTGGCACGCTGCCAACACGATACCTGCAAGAAACACGGAGGCGGTGAGAGTCCACACGGCAACAGGCGAGAAACGCTTGAAAAGGGAAAGTGCATGACGCCACAAAGCCTCGGGGGACCCCTCGTCGCAGACACCAGGTTGAAGGTTCACAGAAGGCTCGGAGAGACCCCCCGCTCTCCCGCCCGCTGCCGCTCTCCCGCCCGCTGCCGCTCTCCCGCCCGCTGCCAGGGAGCTTCTGCTTGCTGGTTCGACCTTCCTGCTCTTGGTGTGAGTTACTTGCAGGACGGTGCGGTCCTCAGGGACGCAGGGATCCAGCCTGGCTCGGGCAGAGGAGGACTTGCCCATCTCTCGTTTACCAGCAGACATTCCGCAGGGCCACCACCCAGGACAGGGGCGGCTGTCACTGCGCTCTTCTCCGAGAGAGCAGGGGGTGCAGACACCAACCTCACCAGGGCCAGGCACAGTGGGCACGGTGACCCACCTGGGAGTACAGGGATGGTGGTTGGCAGGACCCCAAACACAGAGCCTTGGCATCCCGTTGGATTTCTTTATGAGGCAGGGACCCCAAGATAAAGTTCTGAGACTTCTGAGACAGTGCTGCACAGCACAGAGCAGAAGCGCGGGGTCTCTGTGTGACCCACAAAGCCACCTCTGCCAACAGATGCCCCATTCGTACCCTGATGTCACAGCTGGAAGTTTCTGGGAACACGGCAGGGTTCTAATCGGGAAGGGAGCTCTGGAGGGCCTGCCATCAGCATGAATGGACTTCTCCAAGCAGAAGGATGCAGGAAGGTACTCGCAAGCTGCTCTGCAGACAGGGCCGGGCTGCAGCAAGTCACCCCAGAAAGACTGCACCCCAAAGTACTGAAGAACCAAGACCTGTGCCGTCTGTTCCTCTGTGGGCCCACATGACCCTCGAGGGAGCCCCCATTACTGGGGACACTGTGCTTGCTTGGGGGGGAACCCCATCTCTTGCAGCCCAACACCTGCAGGCTCCAAAGCCTCTGGGGACGCCGTGGACACGTGTCAAAGGAAAATCTGTCATGTGCACACCAGGTATTCCACCAAGCCATTCTAGCCGGAGCCAGGAAAAGCGCCGGTCGGCCCCCCAAGCTGCGGAGAGGCAGGTTCTCACACCGCGGGCCACCAACCAACCACTGGTGGCTCAAGTCAGCTGGCGACTTGCGATCACTTCAGGGGACAGATGTGACCTGTCTGTCGGGAAATGTCCCCAAATGGTCGCACCTCTTCCCACCCCCCAACACGATGCAAAGTCCCCCTCACCTCAGCGCCTCACCTGGAAGCTACCAACTGGCCGGCTCACAAGGCATCTCGGAATGACGTGTGTAGAAAGAAGCCGCCCCACAGAGCGCTGAGCTGCTCGCGGAGTCCTGACCCGCGCTCGCTTTCCAGAGAAGACTCCCAGGCCCTGACCCGCGCTCACTTTCCAGAGGAGACTCCCAGGCCCTGACCTGCGCTCACTTTCCTGACAGAAGACTCCCAGGCCCTGACCCGCGCTCGCTTTCCAGAGAAGACTCCCAGGCCCTGGCTCCACCTGTCCCCCAGGACTCGGCCAGGCAGGCAGGGGGCTTGGCCCCTCTCTCCACAGGTGGGGTGCTATGGGTCCTGGAGGTGGTCTTCACTCTCCTTGTGGCCCGAGACACAGGCTCCTCCGGTCTCCCCACCCTGGGACTACCCAACTGTGCCCACAAGAACCCAAGGCATCAAAGGACTCAGACAAACACTCGCCCAAGTTCCTGCAGCCAAATTCACGCTCAAGTCTTGGGCAGGGGAGATGGCTCAGGGGTTCAGGCCTTTGCCTTGCAAGCAAAAGGACCTGAGTTCAGATCCCCAGGTCCCATGGAAGAATGCCATGTCTGTGGCAGCAGCCTGTACTTGCAGCCTTAGAAGGCAGAGCCTAGGAAACCCAGACCAAAGCAAGAAGGAGGTAGAACAATCTAGAATGATTCCCCAAGTCACCCTTGGGCCTCCACAGGGACACACACTCAAGCGTCTCTCGCACAGCCCTGCAGGCCATGACACAGGCAAGTGTGTTTCCAACACTTCTGACCCTCCTGGCTAACAGAATCCACCGACCAGCACAGGCCCGAGGCCTCGCTTCTAGAAGTCGAGACCACTACATCCTGGGATGACCCCTGCCCTCAGCTTCTCCCCTAAGCCAGTCCCAGGAAGACGCCCATGTCATCCAGGGAGACTGCAGATCCCGCACGCAGCTGGGCTGCATGAAGATCAGAAACACGCGGCCTCGGGTGTGAGGCTCCTGAGTGGGAAAAGGGCGGCGCAGAATGGCGGCCACCGCCACAGCGGCCGGGCAGACGCAGCCAGGTGCAGCTGGCAGGAGGCTGCAGCCCCAGGCCTCCTGTCTGAGTGTTAGAGCTGCTGCCATGACAGAAGGCAGACTCTGCCACTGGGCCGGTCCCTCCCTCAGGGATGGGAAGCCCTCAAAAGCGGCTCGTGCCAGCACCTCCTTTCTAACGAACAGCTCCCAAGTGGGAAATCCCAACTGCAGACTTCAGAGAGAGGAAGGCAGGGGGTGGCGTAGAGGGGAAAACCACACATAACGGAAGGCCGATTCCCACCCCCACCACAGCGGGGACCCGGACCTGCCCTCGAGCCAGAGAGAAGTTTGCCACATTCCCAACAGACCGTTTTCAATTCAGAAGCTTCCAACAGAAACAAGGCAGCGGGGGAGGCCGGCTGAGGCCGCCCTGCACACGGTTCTCCCAAGCGGAGGCACACCGACACCCTCCTGGAATGTACCATTGGGAAATGCCACTGAGAGATGCTGGGCACTAGTGCCCCCTTCCCCGTACCCCAGAGCAGAGGTCTTGACTTCCAGAGACGGACAGTTCTGGAAAGGAACCCCGGGCTGCGTCTGCAGCAACGGGACCATCCTCTGCCCAACCACTGTCACCTGGTGGTCACCTTCTGTGGGCATCCAGCGGCAGTGCCCAGAACTGGGCAGGGACCGCTGCGGCCAGCCTGGCACAGGTGACTGCTTCCTGCCCCACTTGCAGCCCGTGTCTCCTCCCAGACTCCCCCACGGCACCTATCAGTGTGGCTCCCCCAGACGATGGATGGCTCACATTGCATCTGTGTCTGAACCCTTAGGCCAAGCTTCTGAGGAAAGCGTGGAGTCTGGTGTTGGGTAGGGGAGGGTGGGGGGCAGAGGGCGGATGATCAGGGTACCGAGGTGCTGCTGAGAAACAGCTTTCAGGTGAACAGGGATACAGGGTGGGGGCCTGAGAGCTGGGTAAGAGCAGGACAGATAGGCGTGGGGGCTGCCCATGCCAAGGCTTGAGGCCGCCAAGGACAGTGTAGGACCTCGGAAGAGCTGGGCGGTACAGAGACAGGGCTCAGCATGGGGTCTGCACGAGACACGAGTGGGGGACACAGCCCCGGCCCGGCAGCACAGGCTGGGGGGCGCCTTGCCTTATGGATCACATGTCGGCTCTTAAGCTTTCTCTGTGAACAGGGCAGAACTTTTCTTGGGAAGCAAATTGCCCAACTGTGGGCTGTTATCTGTCGTTTTGAACCCCAGAGGTCGATAGCAGGCGGAGATGCCATTTCGGGGGGCCAGGGTTGCTGGGGAGGAAGGAGAATCCAGGAAAACGGGGATGGCGGTGGAACGGGGCACCAGGCGCGGGGCGCTCTCCGCCACCCCCGAGACCGGTAACAAGCGGCCGAGGAGCCTTCAGCGGCCAGCGCTGCTCCCTGCGGAGAAGAGCCGCGTCGTCTCTCCCTCAGGTGACAGTCTGTACCTGGCCCTGTTCCCAGCCGCATGGACGGGCTCCAGAGAACATCCCCCAGAGCCGCGGGGGAACTGGCCGGACAGGATCCGAGAGTTTAGAAATACGAGACCCGGGAGTGAGTCACTGGAGCAGAGGGACGGCGATCTTGCTGCGGTCACCCTGCCTCGGAGGAGCACCCCGAGCCTGGTGGGAACTCGCGGGTCTCACAAGGGTCCCCAGGCACCGGGCAAAGAAACAGGTGGGGCGGCTTCTCATCCCAGGTGCCCCCACAACCAGTGAGTTCCTGCCTCCGCCCAACCAGTGAGTCAGCCGCAGGTTCAGCAGGAAGACACCGCGGGTCTCCGGGAGGGTGTGGCCCGAGCACGCCCGGCTCCTGCCTTCCCACCCTTCATTGCTCAGCCTCTGGGTTGCTGTTGTGGCGGACACAGTGGTTAATCATAGCAGCAGCAGAACTGCTTGAGCACCTACTACGTGCCCTGCCTGTCCCGTCTTGTTCAATACTCAAAGTATGAGCCGTAAGGTCCGCACCCTTTATCTGACATGATCTGCCCAGGTCCTTATCCGATATGATAGGATGTGTGTGTGCGGGCGCGCATGCGCGTGTGAGGCCGGTGAACCGCCTCAGGTTTATCCCACACATGCCGTCCATCTTTTCTTCTGCAACAAGACCTCTTACAGGCCCCGAGCTCCACCAGCCCCAGCTCCCCGGATGCAAGCCTGTTACCGGGCCTGGTTTTCTATGTGTTCTGAGGCCCCAACTCAGATCCTCACTTAACCACTGAGCTGCATCCTCAGTCTGTGATTTCTTTTTTCACTTGCACAAGGCTTTGGGAACAGGACCCGGGGTCTGTTTCATGCGCATGTCAGATGCGCATGTCAGATGCTGCTCTGTGTCCTGCATTGTGACTGTGCCCCACGCCAGGAGGCCAATATGGAGTTTTTGGCTTGACGTCTCGTGGGGCCACAAAACAGTCTGTACTCTGGAGGATCTCGGACTTCAGGGTTTCAGAGGAGGAATGAAAAGCCCGCCTTGTGCTTCCAGTGCGGAGGTCAGAAAGCACACGTAAGAGCGAGATTTTTAGCTCCCTGCTTGGTGCCTGCCCCAGGATGGGCGCTGCAGCTCAGGTTGGGGGGTCCCCGTAGGCCCCATTTGGCTTCCGAACCCTCCTGCGACCTGTAGCCAAGAACTCTGGGTACAAAGAACCCCTCCTGGGCCTGAACTGGGACTCGGTGGCTCAGCAGAGAGATGGCAGAGCAGGCACGGGGCCCTCCCTAGAGTCCAGCACTATGAAGCAAAGCAAGACACATCTGCAAACCCAGCACTCGGGATGTGGAGACAAGACAGCCAGAAGCGGGAGGACGCCCTTGTCTGCACAGGGTGGGCTGGACCAGCCCCGGCTACAAGAAAAAAAAATCCTTCCCTTCTTCCCTTATCTTTTACAATGTTGCTTTTTCTTTCCTTCCTTCTTTCCTTCCTTCCTTCCTTCCTTCCTTCCTTCCTTCCTTCCTTCCTTCCTTCCTTCTTCTCTCTTTGTTTCTCTTTCTCTCTCTCTTTCTTTCTTTCTCTCTCTTTCCTTCCTTCCTTCCTTCTTCTCTCTGTTTCTCTTTCTCTCTCTCTTTCTTTCCTTCTTTCTCTCTTTCCTTCCTTCCTTCCTTCTTCTCTCTTTGTTTCTCTTTCTCTCTTTCTTTCCTTCTTTCTCTCTTTCCTTCCTTCCTTCCTTCCTTCTTCTCTTTGTTTCTCTTTCTCTTTCCTTCTTTCTCTCTTTCTTTCCTTCCTCCCTCCCTCCCTCCCTCCCTCCCTCCCTCCCTCCCTCCCTAACTTTTCCTTTCCCCCTTACTGTTTACAATGTTCCTGTCCCCTTATTGTTTGCAGTGTATGATAGAGTCCTGCCATATAGCGCACGGCCACGGTGCCCTGCCTGGGTTCTGGGTGCAATGGCTGACCGTGCGCCATCTCATCGACGGTGCCCGCTCTGTGACAATTTAGTTCATTGCAGCACGATATTCCTACCGACGCTCAGGCTGTGAAGGGGTCCCAAACAAGGCACCTCCAGCTTCCTCAGGGCAGCCCATGGTTTGCTAACATATGGGCAGACCCCGTCAGTGAGCTTGCGGACCCCCAGGGTACATGCACAGCCTCAGTCAAGCTCAGCACAAAGCCATCCTTGTGACTGCGGGGCAGCATTACCTGGCAACGCGCAGAACTTTCCTGTCCTTCTAGAACAGGAGAAAACTGTTCTGACTGAACTTTCAGCCCAAGGAGGAGGGGAGATGGCAGAGGGGCAGGCTCCATACTCTGCCAGTTCTAGACCTGGCGTGGACGGGAGGGACCTTTGCCATCAGACCCGGATTCAAGTCCTGCCGCTGCTGCTTACCTCACACCCTGGGCGACCCTGAGCAGATTCACGCTTGTCCAGCCTTGGCATCCCTCTGCTCACAGGACCGGGCAGGGACAAGCGGTGTGGACCGTGGGGTCCTCAGACAGCCCCCCACACCCACCAGGCATGGCGCTTTGCTCCTTTGCCTGTCTCCCCAGAGCTGATTTGAGGATGGCCGAAGGCGGAAGGTGACTACAGGCCACTGTCCCCAGGCACGGATCTGCCTTCTGATGGGTTTAAAGAGTTGCTGTTGGGGCTGGAGAGATGGCTGAGGGGTTAAGCCTTTGCGTCGCAGTAGAAGGTCCTGAGTTCAAATCCCAGATCCTATGTAAAAATGCCAGGTGGAAATGGCAGGGGCCTGCACTGCCGATCCTGGAAGACGGTCTAGGAAACTCCAGAGCAAAAGCAAGGAGGAGGTAGAAGCAATTCAGGGTGATTCCTGAAGCCACCCTTGGACCTCCACGGGGACACACAGTGCCCTCTGATACACCGGTACACACAAATAAATAAATAATAAAAAGTTTACTTATGATAATGAATGAAATCTACCTAAGAACATCTACCTACGAAGGCAGGGAGAGAGGGGTTAGGGGAGGGGGGCTGTGACCTTCCAGCGTGGAACCCGACGTCACCACTGTCTCACTCACACGGGCAGCCCAGGTGTGGATGCCGCAGTCGCCCGAGAGGTGGGGATGCACCCCGGCCTCGTCCAAACACCACGTCCAGCCCTCCCTCGCCAAGGCCTGGACCTCAAGTCACCCGGACAAAAATAAACTCGCAGCCTCCTCCCATTCCGGGCCTTCCTGATCGGGCCTTCCCACACAGCCGGCCTCCACACAGCCGCCTCCACAGTTGGTCTCACCCAAGCCTGTGTCCCACTAACCTCCCCACCGGCCCCCGTGCCTCTCCCAGGCGGCGCTGTAGCTGCTAGACAGGTTCTCCTGCAATAGCTCCCGCCCGCTGCCTGGCGACCCGGCAGCCCTGGAGACCAGATCCGTCCTGCCTCTCCACGCCGAGCAAGGGCTGGTAGTGCATGCCTGTGATCTCAGCGCTTGGGGGGGGCAGGAGCTCAAGGTCATGTTTGGCACACAGTGAGTTTGAAGTCAGCCCAGGCCACGAAGTGATTTTGAGGTTAGCCTGGGCTACGTGAGACTATTTCCAGTCCCTCCTACTCAGACTCAGGCCTCTCCCACCTGCTTACCCTGTACCCCGGCTTCCCCCTCCCACCTGCTTACCCTGCACCCCGGCTTCCCCCTCCCACCTGCTTACCCCGCACCCCGGCTTCCCCCCTCCCACCTGCTTACCCCGCACCCCGGCTTCCCCCTCCCACCTGCTTACCCCGCACCCCGGCTCCCCCCCCCCCTTGCACCTACAATCCTCATAGCTGCGTGGAGCCCGGCCGCTGGACACCTCTGTGCCGCTGTGCTGGGTCTTTCACAGTTAACGTCACAAGCAGTGCACGTCTCCAGGACAGGGTCTTGGCATAGAGGAGGAGAGGAGGGACATGTGGGGGCTTGCTCATAGTTAAAGTTAATTTTTTCTTTTAAAGACGGGGTCCTCGGTATTCCTGACCGACCCCAGGCTCAGTAGGATGGCCTTACACTTCTGCTTCCCAGTCTCTCTGTCCCCGCGAGCGTCCACGCCTGATGCTCTAATCGACTGTCGTTGATACTGCACTGAAGTCCAATGCTTGCTGGTGACAGATGCTGCCGCTACCCTGATCATCACACGGGGATACGTGCAATGAAACACGACACTGTATCCCAGAAGTGGGTACCGTGCTCATGTGACAGTGACCTCTCGGGGCGGCACAGCCCCAGCTCCTCCTTCAGGGCTGACAAGTCAGAAACCACCATGCTTTCCTTCGGGTGATCCTTCTCCCCGCCCTGTGGCTCAGGGCTCTTGCCCATCTACCTTGGGGTGTGACCAGGCATATCTCGTGTTTGGCAGGTAGGACTGAGTCTGTCTACGTGGTTTCCGTTCTGAGATGAGGCTGCATAAGTGAGCAAGAGCCTCTGTCCTCCTAGACCTCCCTTCTCACGTCCCTCCTCCCCGTACCTCACAGTTGGTTCTGTATTCTGATTTCGGTGGCGGGAAGACAATCACTCAGCCACCACGAATGTTCACTGCATTCTTTACACAAGCTTCTCACTGACCACGTCACCGACTGGGCACAGGCGAGATGGAGACGCGGAGCCCACTGTGGGGTCCTCCCTCCCCCCGTAAGAAGTGACATCTTGCTCTGACGACATCATAGCAGAACGACTGTTACGGTTCATCTCCCAGAAGATCAAGGGGCGGTGGCGACCCTTGGTCAAGTTAGGGGTGCTCAGCCGCCGCCAGCTCTCCTCGCTCTCCCATGTCCGTCTGCCTCGTCTGTGCGTCTGACTGTTGGGTCACCGAGAATGAAGTCTGCCTGTAGAGGAGCACGGTTGACCCACCAAAACCAAAAGCCAAAAACAGTTGGATAGAAAGTTCAAAGTGTCTTCTACTTAAATCCTGGCTTGAACGGTTTGCTGCAGTCATTCTGTGAGATGCTGATAACTTTGCCATCGAACGGCTTAGAGGAACAAGGAGTTTTATTCTGCCTTAAAGGATTCTTGGTTACAGTTCCTCGTCCGACTTGACAGGAGGGTCCACGCCACACCAAGGGCTGAGGGAACTGACCACGCCAAACCACAGGACGGACGGCTGAGAGGGAGTCAGCCAAGTGGACAGAGGAGGCCAACTTCCTCAACCCGTTCCCCCCCATTCACTTCCCTAGGGACTGGCCCCCCACCATAAGCTGGGCTCCCCACCAACCAGACAGTCTCCTGCGGGCTCACCGGGGGTTTGGTTCAACGACCAGTTCTTTACAAATGTGCCCAGAGCTAGAGCTGCTCGGCCGTCAGGTTGACACCTGTGTCTAATATGACGCGGTCGCTCTGGAAAATGCAAGCCTCTGCAGGGGAAAGGCAGTTGATCCCGGGCCTGGCATTGCCCCCCCCAGAAGATCCATGGAACTTTCCGTTTTTGCTTTCTTGGCTCATTTTGGCAGCCTTGGGAAGGGCTGAGTTCAACCCAAAAGGAGGCCACATGCCCAGGGCTCCCCACACAATGGCAGACCCATGTCAAGGCCGGACCCGAGGGGTCACAGCCCGAGGGTCAGCACCGGGTCACGGCACCTGCCCACACTCAGGTGTAGCCCCCGCCAGACGTCTGCTCCCCACCACATTCCCCCCACCAGTCACCTCTCCCCGGGCCAAGTCTCCTGAACATTCAAATCCATCGCTCCTGTCCAACCTGCGTCTACCCGGCTTTCCACGCGCAGGTCGATCCCCGACTTCCTACAACTCGTCCACCAGTCCAGCAGGCCTCTGACCCTCAGCTGCCCAAAGCCGGTCACTGCCAGAGCCTGCAGTAGATGCGGGTGGGTCACCTGCCGACCCCTGGGGCTCCCTGCCCCTTCCTCTCACAACCCACCACCTCGCGCCCAGCTGCTGTCCCGGTGTTGAGGGTCAGGCCTGCGTCCTTCGAGCTGTTTTGAGTCGAGACCGTAATTAACAAACGCCTAGAAGCAGCACCACCCGCAGCGGAGGCCGCGTGGTCGCGAGCGGAGGCCGCGTGGGTTTGTCCTGGCCAGCGGAACGCAGCAAAGAGATGAACGATAAACAAGCAGCTGAGAAAACAAGCCACAGCGGCTCCCACGGGAGATGGTCCCGTCCTGTGGGGGCTCCTCAGCCCCCAAGACCAAGAGGGGGAGCTGGACTCCGCACTAGGCCTCTGGCCTCTTCCCCCACCTGCTGGGAGGCCCGCACGGCCCCACCGTCTGATGTCATGGTGCCCCCGCAGATCTGAGGGTCGGGGGGACCCCTCACAGGCCTGGCCAGGCTCCCCGCCAGGCTCGGGTGAGGAGGCCTATCTGCCCCAGCCACGCCCTTCCGCGCCAGACACGCCCACCTCTTGGACCTCTTCCACAGAGGGAAGCTTATCATCGGCCGGGGCTGGGCTGGTGCTTAGTCAGGCTTCCTCTCCCTGGGCCTCTCGTGCCACCCCCATCCCGCGGTCCAGCAACTGGAGGGCGGCAGGGCTGGCTGGTGTGGTGGGCCGCTGGGTCACCAGCAGGACGCACCAGAGCTCTGGGACCGCGAGGCGCCCGCCACGGTGCTTCCAGCTCCGCTGTCTCCGGGAAGGGAGCAGCTCCCAGAGTTCCAGGGGAAGGAAGACAGGCTCGGGCGCCATGACACACATCAGGGAAGATTCTAGAACAGCAGAGAGTGGGTGGGGAGGGGCAAGGGAGTCCATACGGTAGTGTGTGTGCATGTATTTGTTTACAAAGTGTACATATGGGCATGTGTGCACGTGCATGAACGTAAGTCTGTGGATATATGTGGGTGCATGTGATGTGCGTGTGTGTGAACTAGTGCTCATGGGCATGTGGGGGGAGGGTGTGCATGTGTGGATGTGCATGCACGTATGGGTATGTGGTCACATGAGACATGGGTGTGCGCGTGTGGGTGTGTGTTTATAATGGTATGGTGACCACGCATGGATGCCCTTTCTGCACGTGACATCATACAGAAACCTGAACCAGTCTGAAAGTATGGGTGACTACGGGGCCACCCCCAGAGAGTCGCCCATCTCCAGCTGATGGGCTGACCGTGGGGCACCCCACGTGTCTACGGCGAGGGGCTGACCGTGGGGGCAGCGCACGTGTCTACGGCGAGGGGTTGACCGTGGGGACACCGCATGTGTCTACGGCGAGGGCTGACCGTGGGGACACCGCACGTGTCTACGGCAAGGGCTGACCGTGGGGACACCCCACGTGTCTACAGCGAGGGGCTGACCGTGGGACACCCCACGTGTCTACAGCAAGGGCTGACCGTGGGACACCCTACGTGTCGGCAGCAAAGTGTGTGCCCTGCCTTCTCTTCACTCCCCAGACCAAGCACCAAGCTCCTCACGGCCTCCTGACCCTCGGGTGAAGGACTCTGCCTCCCTCAGAAATTAAAAAGCAGATGGCTCAGCGGCTAAAGGATCTGCCGCGTCCGTGAGAAGAGCAGAGCTCAGATCTCCAGATGCCACACGGGCGTGCGGGGGTGTGCAAGCCCGCGGCAGCGCAGCCCAGAGGGTCAGACGGGACTCTCCAGCGCAAGCTGGTCGGCCAGACCTGACCCAGCAGCGACCTCAAGGTTGTAGCGATCCAGCCGCAGAAGGTAAAGGGCGTGGGCGAGGACGATTCCAATGCCGCCCTGGGCCTCCACATGCACACGCATGCACACACACACATACACCCTGCACACACACATGCCTACGCGTGCAAGCATGCATCCATGCATCCTCCCCCCACATGAAGATGGAAAGAGGAAGAAAGAAAAAGCAAATATGGCCGGGGAGAGGCTTGGTCTATAAAATGCTGGCAGCACAAGCTGCGGACCCCAGTTCCACCCTGGAAACCATGTAAAAGTCTGAGTGTGGCTGCACCTGCTTGTCATCCTACTGTGTGTGTGTGTAGGAGCCAGGGGATGCCTGGGGCTCACTGCCCAGCCAACCGAGTTCTGGGCCAACGGGAGACAGGCCTCAAGAACCAAGGCAGATGGGCGTCCCGAGCGATGACATACAAGCTGATTCTGGTACCACACACACACATGCACACATGTGGGCACACAAATATACACGCATGCACACACATGCGCACACATATACATGCACACACACAATCACACATGAACACATTTACACACATGCACACACATATACATGCACACACACAATCACACATGAACACATTTATACACATGCACACACATATACATGCACACACACAATCACACATGAACACATTTACACACACATATACATGCACACACACAATCACACATGAACACATTTACACACATGCACACACATATACATGCACACACACAATCACACATGAACACATTTACACACATGCACACACATATACATGCACACACACAATCACACATGAACACATTTACACACATGTACATACATGCACAGTCACACACAGATACACATGTGCACATACACACATACGTAAACATTCACATACTCATGTATGCACACCTAGCATACATACATATATGTATATACACATATATACAATATACACACATGCACATATACACATTCATATACAGCATGTCACACATTTACACACATATAACATATATACATGCATGTTCACACACATATCCATATACACACAGCATACATATAACATATTTACACATATACAGGCACATACTCGCTCATACACACACATAGAACATGCATATATACTCACATACAACACACATACACACATTCCCACGTAGCATAAATACACATAAAAACCCACTCATATACTCATACAACCTACATACATACATACATATGCACACATACAGTCATACAAGATGTGTATATATATGCATAACATACATACATATATACACATACATGCACACATATGTATACACTCTCACACATACATACACACCATACCTACACACATATGCATGTGCATGCACACTTGGACATAATTACACATGGTGTGCATACACACATACACACAAAAGCAAATGAACACAGAGAGACCGGGTCCAGGCATACTGAAGGCTTGACTCTCATGGTGTGAGTACGCAATGCCAATCTCACCTTGAACCTGAGATTCTAGACCTTTCTAAAGCGTTTTCATGAAATGTTCCCACCAGGGCTCACCCACTGTCTCCAAGCCACGGAGCACATACTTTCCCAGCCAGGAACGCAGATCTGCCCTAGATGCGCCGCCACCGGCAGCTCTGGGGGTCTCAAGTGGCTTCTGAGACCCACACGGAACTCACGAGCTCCCTCTAGAAGATGCCGGCCTGGGGCTTTCTAGAACCTCATCCAGCATCTCATCCTAATTGGTAGAGACGCCGGTACCACCCCTGGGCAGGCTGGCAGTGCCAGAAGACACAGGGGCAGGCCTGGGGGACATGGACAAGCGACATGCCCAGGGCCGACGTGAAGCCAGAGCCCAGCCGGTGGTCAGGACCCACCCGGAAGCCCGTGCTAAAGACCCAGCTCGGCAGGCCTGCTGCGGGCTGCACGCTTCCAGTAACTTCGCCCAACAGCTCAGGGGAACGAGGGGTTTCATCCTTGCTCAGCAGTCAGCTCCGCAGGAGACTTCACGCCAACGTCAGCGGCCGAGGGAACCACACCACCTCCGCGGACTGCCGGGCGGGCGAGGGGCGAACCGCATCACTTGCCACAATGTCTGCATTCCACACGCCAAAGCAGCCGACTACTGATCCAACCCCCTCCTTTCTCCTGCACCTCCCGGGGGTGGTCCCACCCACCATCTTGTCTACCAGATCTGAGCCTGTGGACTCAGGCTTAGTTCGGGGACCCCTTAAGAAGAAATACCCAAGTGCTGGTTAGAAGATGAAAGGCGTGAAAGACGAGCCACAGGAGCAGGACGCGGTGGGGCCTTGCGATCCAGAGCTTCTCATTGGGAGGGACGGTCCATCCTGAGCAGGCTTGCACTGGACCTCCCTTCCCCCCCCCATGCTGGACCCGCAGCAGACATTGCGAATGGATCCCAGCACTGCTTCCCACCGAGCTGGACTGGATGGCAGCTGCTTCTGAGCAGCCACGTCCACGGGGCGGGGCTTGCGGAGAAGGTGCAGCTCCCCGCTGTGCTAAGGAGGAACCCCCTCCCGCTGTTGTGCTAAAGATGCCGTTGGGCTGAGGGTGGTGTGGGAGCCGGGGTGAGGAGGACAGAGACCGCGGTGCAAACTCTGGCCGAGCACGGAGCGCTGCCACAGAGGCTGAGGACGGACCCAGAGGAGGGGCAGAAAGCAGAGGTCCACCCGGAACCCCGTGCTGAAGACCCGGCCCGGAGGCTCACAAAGCAGATGAAGCTTCTAGAACACGCCCCCAGCCCTTCTCAGGTCCCACAGACAGGTTGTGTAGCTGCAGCAGCTAGTCCTACTGATTTCCGTCTCCCCAGAACAAAGGGTTTCTTAACTTTTTTTTTTTTTAAGTAGAAACCCAACTCCAGGTTTATTCCTGCCCGTGACAGCTGTGGAAAGGTTCTCCAGTGGCAGCAGCGTGGCGGGAAGCCGCTGCATGCAGCGGGCGCTGTTTCTTCTTTCTTTTCTCACGACTCTTTTCTTTCCTTACTCTGGCCTCAGTCTTTGGCCAGCCCGTGTGGTCACTTCTGCCAGCCCACTGAAGCTACTGACACGCACCATTTCACACAGGCCCTGTGGCCAGCGGTCAGGTTTCAGGTCAGTATTTACTATGCCTCTCTTGGCATTGTGGACTTTGTGACTTTCATTTGTTTATGTGTTATCCGATGGAAGGACTCCTAGATGGAAAGTGGTGAATGTGTGGAAGAGGGGTGAGTGCGTGTGCAGGTGAGTGTGAAGGTGTGGGTGGGGTATAGGTGTAGGTGTGTGTGGGGGGGTGTAGGTGTGAGTGTGTAGACGCGCGGGGGGTGAGGTGTGAGTACAGGTAGGTGTGCCTAGGGGTGGGTATGAGCAGGTGTGAAGTGTGCAGGGTGTGTAGGTGTGCATGTCGGTGTGTGCTGTGGAGGCCCTAGGGTGACATCGGGAGCCACCCTGGATGCTCTGTCTCCTCCTGCTTTGCTCCGGGGTTCCCCAGGCTCCTCTTCCCAGGACCAGAAGTGCTGGCTGCCACCATGTCTGCCCGGTGTTCTTACGTGGGATCTGGGGAGCTTGCCAGGCAAGGCTTTGACCCCTGAACGGCCTCGCCGCCCCCACACTGGCCACTTCATATGCGCAGCTTTCTGTCTGCATTCCTGACTGCACGGTTTGGATCCTTGGCTCCAAAGGAACAGGCAGATATAGGCTGCTCCTCCTGCTGAATGCAAACACTAAGACGCTCGCGTCCACAAGGAGGAAATGACACTGTGGCCACCAAGAGATGTGGAGACCCCGGTGCGGGCCAAGGGAGCCCCCAGGGCAGTGGGGTGGTGCCGACGGGGATGACGGAGGAGGAAGGCACTGCGGGAGTGGGGGGCAGGTCTCACCGGGAACCACTGCCCGTGCACGGACCTCGCAGTGGGTGAGCCGCTGGCTCTTCAGAACGTCAGGTGTGTGTGTGTGTGTGTGCGTGTGCGTGTGTGAGAAAGGACTGTGGGGGTTGGTCTCTCTTTCTACCATGTAGGTCTGGAGATCCAACTCGCCACCGGGTTTGTGTGAGGTTGTCTTCATCACACTGAGCCACCTTGCCAGCCCCTCCCCTTTCATCGGGTAGCACAGGCTGGCCTTGGACGGACCTGCCGTCATGCCTGGCAAGATTCAGATTCTTCCTGAAGGTGGTCTCTGCCGCGAGGTCCCTCCCACCGTGGCCCTTCCGTGACCCTGGCAGATCTAGACCTGAGACAGATACCAAGGTGTCTGCTACTGGGGTGTGAAAGCCTGTGCCAAGCCTGTTTCTTTTTTTTTTTTTTAATATTTCTTTTTTTAACACTTTCTTACTTTTATTTCTTTTTTAAATTTTTATTTATTTATTCAATTGTGCGTGTGTGCATATGTATGTGTGCGCGCGCATATGTCTCTGTGTGTGTGTGCGCGCGTGTATGTCTGTGTCTCTGTGTGTGTGTAGAACCACGGACGAATTCGGGAACCACCATGGACACCTCCACCTCCTCCTGCCCCGGGATTCACAGGCTCCGCCCTACCAGGACCAGAAACGCAGGCCGCCCCTGCTTCCGCCTGGCGTCTATACGTGGGATCTAGGATCCGAACTCAGGACCTTCCGCCTGCAAGACAGAGGCTTAACCCCTGAGACATCTCTCCAGCCCCAAGCCTGTTTCTTGGATGTGGGTGCACCTCTCAGGTTGGGGTGCAAGGTCTGGGGAGGCAGCTCTGCGGGGCGCTGTCTGCAGCCGGGTGCAAGCAGCTGATGCGACTCTATCTTTAGCAGAGCGTCAAACGGTGAGAACACTCGTGTGAAGTGCTAAAGGCTGCGTCTGTGTAGTGTGTGGGGGAGCAGCCCCCCCCAGCATGGGACCTACAAGTCGCTCACTTCGACGCCTTCAGGAGTGCTGTGCTCATGGGACGGGGGTGTCAGCCTCACGACGACTCTTGTGACACCTTTGAGAAAAGCGAGGGTTGAAACGCTAGCAGGATCCCAGGAGCAAGCATATGACCAGTTCCCGGGTCACGGACTGCTGTCGCCTGTCCCCTGTGCTCTGGCTGAAGGAGAGGAAGCGGCTCGGGCCACCCTGCCTTGAGAAGCCGTGGGGGGGGGCTTCTTGCCCTTCTCCCCCGGCTCTGTGTGTCAGATAAAGAACCGTGCTGGGTAAACACAGCACCAAAGGTGGCATTTGACGTGGGCCACAAAACCCAGGTTACGCCCATTCGCACCTGGGCAGCCTTGTCCTGCAGCTCACGCCAGATGTGCCACTCGGCTGCGAGGTCTGCTGGTTGTCCCCCCCACGCCACGGGCAACAGCCTTTCTCTGCAGAGCGGCTCGCCTTACGGAACGAGCCAATGTTTTCCTGAGTGTAAATCTCTCGGCTTTCAAGTCCGTCACCGGTGCAGAACCGGTCCATTAGCCAAGACCCTCAGCGAGCCACCGAGGGGTCAAAAGAGAACTCGGGTGCGCCTCGGGCTCAACGGGAGTCCCCACCGTCTTCATTTGACGGCGAATTATTCCGGGAAATCGGAGCGTGTCCTTTTGTTCTTTTTCTTTTCTTTTCTCTCCATGAACAAAGCTGAACTGGAATAGAAAACTGATTCCCTGGATTCTACTCACAGGCCCCGCATCCACATCTGAGCAGCAAAACCCAGCAGACTCGGGGAAAGGGATGTCAGCTAGGCCAGGTAGAAGCTTCCAGAACCCTCTAGAGGAAGCAGTAGGACCCCACACGCGGACATCGGCAAAGACAGAGTGGAACTAAGACACGCCATTGGATGGGGGCTGGGGACGGAGCTCAGTCAGCAGAGAGCCCAGGTCCAACCCCACACCGCACAGAACCGGAATCTCGGCATGTGGGAGGGAGAGGTGGGGAGAGGGAAGCAGAGAGGGGGAGTTCAAGGCCAGCCTGGGCTACACGGGACTTGGTCTCAAAGAAAATAAAGTCATGGCAAAGCGGATGAAGCAGGCATCTCTGACTGTTCCGAGCGCATCGGCGGGATGCATGTCTCTCTTTCTCCACCCTCCACTGAGCGCTGCCCAAGGCGGGCCATGTTCTGAGCCAGAAACCTCAAACAGTGTGACATGACACATCGTGCACTTGCAGATCACAATGGGAATGAACTAGACATCAGCAGCGAGAAAATAGCTGGCAACCCCTCCAGTTTCCTGGAAACCGAGCAACGTATTCTCAACAGCTGGTGGATCAAAGAAGGAATCTCGAGGAAGCTAAAAATGCTTTGAATTATATGAAAATGAGAATATGACTGACTGAAGGGGGCTCGGTACTCTCGGCCCAGAATGCACGCCAGGCACGTTAAGGAAGACGGAGCCAAGGAATCTGCAGCCGTCCCTAAGGGACCAGCCGTCCACTCAGCTGTGACCCTGGGGGACCAGCCATCCACTCACGCTGTGGCCCTGGGGGACCAGCCGTCCATTCACACTGTGACCTCTGGGGGACCAGCCGTCCACTCACGCTGTGGCCCTGGGGGACCAGCCGTCCATTCACACTGTGACCTCTGGGGGACCAGCCGTCCACTCACGCTGTGGCCCTGGGGGACCAGCCGTCCACTCACACGGTGGCCCTGGGGGACCAGCCGTCCACTCACACGGTGACCTCTGGGGGACCAGCCGTCCACTCAGCTGTGATCCTGGGGGACCAGCCGTCCACTCACGTGGTGGCCCTGGGGGACCAGCCGTCCACTCACACGGTGACCTCTGGGGGACCAGCCGTCCACTCTCACTGTGACCCCTGGGAGACCAGCCGTCCACTCACACGGTGGCCCTGGGGGACCAGCCGTCTACTCACGCTGTGACCCTGGGGGACCAGCCGTCCACTCACGCTGTGACCCTGGGGGACCAGTCGTCCATTCACACTGTGACCTCTGGGGGACCAGCTGTCCATTCACACTGTGACCCTGGGGGACCAGCCGTCCACTCAGCTGTGGCCCTGGGGGACCAGCCGTCCACTCAGCTGTGGCCCTGGGGGACCAGCCGTCCACTCACACTGTGGCCCTAGGGGTCCAAAGACGGCTCGGCAGGTAAAAAGCTTGCTGCACAGGCCTGACGACCTGGGTTTGATCCCTGGAATCTGAGTAAAAAGTCAGGCATGGAATCTCAGCTCTCCCTCGGGGAAGTGGGAGGCTGAGATGGAAGAATCATCCAGAAGCTCTGAAGGAAGCAGAGGCAGGAGAGGCCGCAGGGTGGGAGGCAAGATTCAACTCCTGAGAATCAAATAACCGTCACACATGCGTACAGCAGCATACTCAGTCTGCACACACATGTGCACATGCACACATACACATATATACACATGTGCACATGCACAGCACATGCTTGATCTACACACACACACACACACACACACACACACACACTAATAAAAGATAAAAACTTAAAAAAGAATATGTCTATTCAAAATAAGCAGGAGAACGGTGGCTGTTTTAGTCACTGCTTCTAAGTATTTGCAAATGGTTCACAGTAGGACCGGGTGGGCCTGGGAGAGGGTCTAGCGGAGAAAGAATCTGACTTCAGTTCACCTGTGGAGCCGCACGGAGGGATGCAGAGAGCTGGCTTCTGACTGCGGTCCTCTGACTTCCCGCGTGTACTGCGGCGTCCACGCACCCCTCAAATGAATGCACCCCAACCCCGAATCATAGCAGGGCCTGCGCTTTTAACTTCTGTGATGAATCCTGCGCAAAGCAGCTCAGGAAGGAAAGAAGGAAGGAAGGAAGGAGGGAGGGAGGGAGGGAGGGAGGGAGGGAGGAGGGAGGGAGGGAGGGAGGGAAGGAAGAAGGGAGGGAGGGAGGGAGGGAAGGAAGGAAGGAAGGAAGGGGAAGGAAGGAAGGGGAGGAGAAGGAAAGGAAGGAAGGAAGGAAGGAGGGGAAGGAAGGAAGGAAGGGGAAGGAAGGAAGGAAGGAGAAGGAAGAAGGAAGGAAGGAAGGGGAGGAAGGAAGAAAGAAGGAAGAAGGAGGAAGGAAGGAAGGAAGGAAGGAAGGAAGGAAGGAAGGGGAAGGAAGGGAGGAGAAGGAAGGGGAAGGAAGGAAGGAGAAGGAAGGAAGGAAGGAAGGGGAAGGAAGGAAGGAAGAGGAAGGAAGGAGGAAGGAAGGGGAAGGAAGGAAGGAAGAAGAAGGAAGGAAGGAAGGGGAAGGAAGGAAGGAAGGAAGGAAGGAAGGAAGGTTGGTTCATTTTATAGTTGTAGATCACGGCGGAAGGCCTGGCGCAGGAGCAGGAGGCCGCGGTCACGTGTTACCCATGGGGGGGCACAGGGAGAAGAGATTTGGAACTCGATGCCTTTCTCCTTCGTGCCCTGTCCGGGACCTTGGCCTACCACACGGTGCCACCCACTCTTAGGGTGAGTTGTCTCAAATTAACCTAGTTTAGATGATATCTCCCAGACCTGCCCAGCGGCTGCGGTGATTCCAGATCCCGTCAAATTGCCAATCGCTGTTCAGTATCACGCCAGACTCTGGGTTCTGGAAATGGCCCAGCTGGGGAGGGAGGATTACAAATTATCTGGTCCTCTTTTATCCTGAAATCAGCGTTGGCATCTGAGTCTGGCATGCGTTCTCTGACCCGAGTTTGTTTTAACGCAGAAAGCAACATGGCAAGCAAGCAGCCGTCCCATGCTCCCCAGAGCGATACATCAGGTTGGATCCCAAGTCTAAGGCTACCAGGGCGGACGTGTGGGTCCAAGCTGGCAGGGGACGGGAAGGACAGGCTCGGAGGGGAAGGCGCCTGCTTGCAAGCTTGATGACTTGAGATGGATCCCCGGAGGTCCGAACCAGGGGAAGAGAGTTGTCCTCTGACCTCCACCCATGAGTCACGGGATACATGTCCTCTCTCTCTCTTTGTCACAAATATATAAATTATATATATTTGACCTGCGCATGTTTTGCATGTGTGTGTCTGTGTCATGTGTGCATGTGTGCAAGAGGGCATTTGTGTGTGTGTACCTGTGACGGCTCAAGGGTGGACTCTGGGAACCATCCTGGATTTTTCTACCTCCTCATTGCTTTGCTCTGGGGTTTCCCAGACTCCATCTTCCAGGGCCAGAATTATAGGCCGCTGTCATTTCCATCTACATTTTCACACAGGATCTGGGGATCTGAACTCAGGTCCTTTTACTTACGAGAAAAAGGCTTTCGCCGCTGAACTACCTCCCCAGTCCCAGTAAATAAATATTATTTTAAAAAGCTTCATCGCCAGGATGAGAGATAACGTCTTAACCCCTGAGGCATCTCTCCAGCCCCAGGATGAGATTCTTAGTGTCCCTGCCTCAGTTTCCCTGAGCAGAGATGACACACATAGGGGCGGTACCTACGGCGAGATGCTCAGAACAAAACTCCACAGACAGATGAGAATTCCGGGACAGACTGAGTGACAAACGGGAGTTTGGAACCAGTAAGTGCAGTAGGAAATTCCCAGCAGGCATGGGAGGAAAGACACAAAATGGCGACTTCAACCTTGACCTCAGATCTTACACCCATGTGCATCCCCAGAGAATTAAGGTCGGCTCTGTAAAGAACATCGTGAAGTTCGAGAGAAAGTGAGGTGTCAAAGAGCCACAGAAAACTCCACGGCTACCGGCCTCCGAGGACAGGCAGGGGGCTGCCCCGAGGGGACCGTGGAGGCGTGTGGCCGACTCGGTAAGCTTGAAACAAACCAGAGCCACGGGCCAGACACGACACACATGCATCTACAAGGACGGAACGGGAATAGTTGACAAGGACTTAAAAAGAATGACTCGCAGGTCAGAGAACAGCCTGCCACGCACAGCCGTGGACAGGCGACATGCAAGGCAACCGATCCTTGGCGCTCAAGCCCAGGTGAACATGTCTTGCAGTTTAGCGCATGACGATAGTCCCCGGAGGCCTCTTTGCTGACCAGCAGGCGCCCCCACGGGCAACAGAAAATTGTGTTTGGGGCCTGGAGAGAGGGGTCAATGTGGGGGGGAAGGCGTGTTGCAGTCAAGCCTGTGACCGAGTTCTACCGCTGACCTACAAGGGGAAGGAGAGAACTGACTCTGGCCTCCACACACATGCACGATACACACATGACAAAAAAATTAAAACCAGGAAAACCAGCTCATGGGAACACCTAGAGTTTCAAACCACCTCCATCTCCTCCGTCCAGTGACAGCTATCAAAGACGCACACCAGTCTCATAATAGGCTGGGCCGGATTCATGCGTTTGCTACACGATTTTGTCCCTATGCACTGTGAGTGACAGATTTTAGAACAGAACCTACCAGATGGAAAAAAGAAGCGAACTGACAGTATCTGCAGGCTCCCAGACAAGGGCTGGCAGCTCCCGGGCTCGTGAGGTCTCGGAGCTGGACTTGGGCTGCGTCTAGCTTCTCCTGTAGATTCTCGTTTCTGTTCCTTTCGGAAACAAGGATCAGAGGGTCCTCGCGCCTCCTCTGGGGGCCACAGCCAGGGTACGAGCGGCACCATGTCCACGGATGAGAAGCGAGGCCAGCACTGGGTGTGGGTGTGTCGTGCGTGTTAGTGTCTGTGTCTGTTTATCTGGGTTGTGTGTGTGTTCATGAGTGTTATGGGTGCGTGCACGTGTGTTTGGGGGTTCCTCAGAGGGCAGTAGAAAGGGGGATTGAGATCGAGGGAGAGTCTGAACTAATTGAGTTAGCCTCGCACCTCAAAACACGCCCTGGCCCCAGCCCCGAGTTCAGGAGCCTGTGACTGACCCCGAAACCCGTCATAGCAGCCCGGCCCGCCATGTGCAAAACCAGGTTGCGGGTCAGCTCTGCCGCGGCGGGTGCCTGGCATGCACGCAGCCTGGGCAGGCTTTGCTTAGCCCCCTGGCCCCTAGAGCCTCCGCTGAAGGGGTCACCGCACGAGTTTCCACGCACGCTGGGGGCAAATCCGTAGACAGGTCCCACTGCGCCTCCCTCAAGGCGAGTCCCAGCGTTGGAGCGCAATGGGACCTTTTTCTCCCAACGCACTTTTGTGCTCAGCACCTTCGGAGTGGGAGGAGCCGAGTGAGGAGAGTGGGAGGAGCCGAGGTGAGGAGAGTGGGAGGGGCCGGTCCGAGTGGGAGGAGAGTGGGAGGGGCCCGAGGGCAGAGTGGGAGGGGCCTTATGCAGAGTGGGAGGGGCCTTGTGCAGAGCGGGAGGGGCCTTATGCAGAGTGGGAGGGGCTTTGTGCAGAGAGTGGGAGGGGCCTTGTGGAGAGAGTGGGAGGGGCCGCATGCAGAGTGGGAGGGGCCGCGTGTGGATAGTGGGAGGACCCGCCTGTGGAGAGTGGGAGGAGCCGAGGGGCTCAGGACATTCACGAACCCTTCCGCACACATGTATGTATACCTTTATGCACATGTGTACTCTTACATATCTGTGCACTCATACACATGTGCACATATGTATATTATACATATATATAGTACTCTTGGACATCTACGTATACTTACTTATATAGTACACATAAACCTTTATACACACATATGTACTTTACACACATCGCACCCTTGCACGCACATGTGCAACCCTCACACACATATGCACACTTGTCTCTTTACACTTACATACACCCTGACAACACACATATATGTACTCTTCTATACGTACACATGCCCCCTTCCACGCATATGTACCATATACATGTATGCCGCATATGCACACAGTGCGCATCTTGAAAAAGCACCAGGACACTATTCATAGGGCTTTGCTAGAAAACTGCCCCACAGCAGAAGCACTGTTCCTGCTGTGTGCCTTACACTAATAAATTCATTAGCTACCTGGATGTAACTAGCACCCCGCCCCGCTTCCTTAGCCCTCCAAAGCAGCCCCCGCTGACAGCAAAGCAAGGTTGCACCCCACCTCAAGTTCTGTGCCCCACTCTGTCAGTGCTCAGCTGCACAGAGACCACCACAGGCCGCCGACTTGTTCTGGAACCTGAATGGTGGCTTCTAAGGAACTCAGTCACCTATCTCAAGCCCTTAAAACATTTAATGTCCCCCATCCCTGCCACACAGTCTCCTGCTTTGAAAAGCAGATACTGAATCTTAGTAAACTCGAAAAGTACATTTCATTAATATGCAAAAATATGTGAATATGCATAAACACACACATAAGCAACCAACAACTCAGTCTGAAGTATGACTGTCGGATGCACAATGCTATCAGCAAACCCATGAAAGCAAACAGGATCGTCCTTCTTCCCCTCTCCTCTTCCCCCTCCTCCTCCTCCTCCTGGTTCAATGCTTTCTGGGCGAGCAAGCTACTGAACAGCCAGGCGACACACAAACCTGGCGCCTGAGTTGCATCCTGAGAGCCTACGTGGTGGGAGGGAACAGATTTCTGAAAGCTGCCCTCCGACCTCCCTTGTCCACGGTGGCAAGTATACCTGTGCTCGCTCTGTCTCTTAACTGATAAATGTTACAGAGTGCTATTCTTCAAGTGAATGGCAGCTTGGATTTCAAGCAAAGACATTAATAGATGACAGAAAATAGATAAGATTACAATAAATAGATAGGCAGATAACCAATAACAGAAAGGCAGAAAGATTTTTGATAGATGATAGACAGGTAATAGATCAGATTTGGCAGACAGGTAAATGAACTGTATCTTCATACCCTACAATAAGTCAAAGACTGACTTATATTTCAACAAAATTGCATTAAATTATTAGAGTTGGAAAGGAAAAAGTGAGAAAATATTTCTTTGCCTTAGAATACAGGAAGGTTTTTCCCCCCTAAATATCCCAGGCAAGGTAGAAACCTACAAAGAAAGAACAAGATTTCTACTAAACAAGAACAGAAGCTATAGATATAAGACAATACGCCAAGCAAAACAGTAAAGACAGACCTTAGAGGGGTGTGCTTGCAATGTGCACCGGGGGATTAATATCTTTCATATGAAGTGATTTCAAATCGATTATTATTTCTGTGTGTGTGCATGTGAGCGTATAAGTGTTTGTGTATATTACACATGTGTGTGTTCCTGTATGTGCGCAAACACGTGTGTTTCTGTATGTGCACACGTGTTTGTGAATACACACATGTGTGAGTGCATTTGTGTGTGTACACACATGAATGTTTCTGTATATGCACACACACGTGAGTGTATTTGTGTGTGCACACACGTGTGTGTATTGCATGCACACACACGTGTGTCTGTGTGCGTGCATGCACAGGCATGAGTGTGTCTGTGTGGTGCGTGCACACGCATGACATGAGTGTGTCTGTACAGGCCAGAGAACAACCTCATGTGCCCTAAAAACGCCCCTTGCTGGCCTGCAGCCCCCCCAGCCACGGGCACTGAGGTTGCAGGTGGCGTCAACACACCTGGCATTTGTGTGTGGAGTTGAGGTTCACACTCAGGGTCTCGTTCTTGCAAGGAGAGTGTGGTACCAACGGAGCCGTGTGCCCAGCCCATAATCTATTTTCACATGTGTGTGTGTGTGCATGTGTGTGTGCATTGTGTGTGCATGTGTGTGCTGTGTGTGTGTGTGTGCATGTGTGTGTGCACGCGTGCATGTGGAGGCCCAAGCTGATGTTCGGTGTCTTCCCTGATCATTTATTTTATTGAACCCAAGCTCACCGGTCTAGCCCAGCCAGCCACTCCCACATTGGGATTACGAGTGGTCACCACACCCGTTGACTTTTATGTTCTGGGGACCTGGAGATTGGCCCTTATTCTCACACAGCAAACTCTTTCTTTGCCGAGTCATCTCTCTAGCCCCCCAAATCTATTTTTAAACCAACGGAACCCCAACATCCCAAGGAGAGGGCATCGGTAATTTGAATACAGCCTCCCCTCCCATGACCAAATAAAGAGCTTCCTGGGCCGGCCCCTCTGCTGGGTCAGGTCCAGGGGTCGTCATGATCAAAGTCAGAGCCAGAAGCAGGTGAAAAGGCGCCCGTCACATCCAGGGCAGACTGTGGACGGCCGGGGACTCAGCCGCCCAGCGCTGGCAGGCTGGGCCTCACCTCCTGGAGACCCCTCGGTCCTGGGACCTCGGCCTCTGGAGACCCCTCGGCCTCCTGGAGACCCTCGGCCTCCTGGAGACCCCTCGGCCCTCTGTGTACATGGGGGAGCAGCAGGCTCAGTGAGGAGGGGAGAGAGCTTTGTGAAGGACACCAAGCAGTAATTGCGAACCCCAGGGCGAGGGTACCTGCAGGCCTGCAGCCTGGGGGGGAGGAGGGGGGGAGGAGGAGGCGGAGGAGAACGAGGAAGGGAAGAAGGAGGAGGAGGAAGGAGGAGGAGAGGGAGGGAGAGGAGGAGGGAGGAGAGGAGGAAGAGGAGGAGGAGGAAGAGGAGGGGAGGAAAGGAGGAGGGGAGGAAGAGGAGGAGGAAAGAGGAGGAGGAAAGAGGAGGAGGATGAGGAGGAAAGAGGAGAGGAGGAGGAGGAAAGAGGAGAAGGGGAGGAGGAAAGAGGAGAAGGAGGCGGAGGAGGAGGCAGGAGAAGGAGGAAAGAGGAGGAGGAGGAGGAAGAGGAGAGGAGGAGGGGGAGAGGAGGAGGAAGAGGAGAGGAGGAAGAGGAGGAGGAGGAAGAGGAGGAGGAAAGAGGAGGAGGAAAGAGGAAGAGGAGGAGGAGGAAAGAGGAGGAGGAGGAGGAGGAGGAAAGAGGAGGAGGAGGAGGAGGAAAGAGGAGGAGGAGGAGGAGGAGGAAAGAGGAGGAGGAGGAGGAGGAAAGAGGAGGAGGAGGAGGAGGGAAGAGGAGAAGGAGGAGGAGGAGGCGGCAGGAGGAGGAGGAGAGAGCAGCAGGAGGAGGAGGAGAAGGAGGAGGAGGAGGAAAGGAGGAGGAGGAGGAGGAGGCAGGAGGAGGAGGAGGAGGAGGAGGAAAGAGGAGGAGGAGGAGGAGGAAAGAGGAAGAGGAGGAGGAGGAAAGAGGAGGAGGAGGAGGAGGAGGAAAGAGGAGGAGGAGGAGGAGGAAAGAGGAGGAGGAGGAGGAGGAGGCAGGAGGAGCAGGAGCAGGAGGAGGAGGAGGCAGGAGGAGCAGGAGGAGGCTTTCCAAGTAAACTCTGGGCTGCACAGTAAGATCCCGTCTCAGACTATTGCCCCTCAAAAAGATAAATGCAAAAGAGTACAGAATTCACTAGACGAGGGAGAAGACTCCATGTTAAAAATAACAAACAAAACATAAATAAATAAATAAATAAATATCTGTTTCCTGTGACCGAAGGCAAATGAACCAGGAAAAAATGATACACGATTTCATTCTAATAAACTCTCAACTCTTTCTGATCTGGGGTAATACTACTTATTCTCCAGCCATTTTTACTGGAAGCCACACGACATTAGCAAAGAGGTGGCCTAGGGATCCAGCTCACGCCTTGTTCTCGAAGGACATCAGAACTGACTCCAGTTGCTCCCAGTTTTGGCTTTCCTGATTTTTAGGGAACATTCTGTACCTGCCATTTGCCACGGGAGACAATAGAAAGTTAACCAAAACCAAAAACTGCTGGAAATATCCCCAATCCCTACTATCTAGAAATATGTCTAGAAATATTAGAAATATTAGCCCCTTAGCATAGATGGAAGTTTGTATTTTAAATGCGATCAGGGGCTGGGGAGGTGGCCTGGGGGCTAATGCCTTTGCCTTGCCAGGAAAAGGACCCGAGTGCAGATCCCTGGTCCTTTTTTCTCTTTTAAAAAATGCCAGGTGGACATGGCAGCAACTTGTAGTTCTGGCCCTGGAAGGCAGAGCCTGGAAAATTCCAGAACAAAGCGTTAAGGTGTTAGAGCACTTCAGGATGATTCCTGATGTCCCTCTGAGGCCTCTACAAGCACACACTTGAGTGTCCTCTTGTATATGTGCCCCCCCCCGACAGCATCCGGTGAACTTGTCCCCAGGCCATTCCCTGACCCCTGCTCCAGGCCCGACGAGCACATGGCCACGGAAGATGCTGGAAGGTTCTGAGTGTGGCGTGGCCAGCTCACCATACTTAAGCCGTGCACACGGCTGACTCGGCGCCTGCCCCTTCCAGAGTGATGACCAGACCCTGTTCAAAAACATACACCAGAAAGGTCCTTGGAAACAGGACCAGAGGAAAAGCCACCTATTTGTCACATGTTACCGTAGCAACGCAGCATAGAACATCATTTGCTCTCCTAAGAAAAGCAGCAGCAAGGAAGATTGCCTTTTGCCGCGCTCCTATCCAACTAATCTGGTAGAATATGTCTCAGTTTGGAAAAGGTGGATTCAAAGTAACATGTTTTGGGATAAGGACATGGCTTTATTTCAGAGAAATAAGGAAAAATATGGGAATTGTCAGGTCTTGGTGTTCTTCCCAGTTCAGGCCTAAGCCTGGTCCCTGGGAAGGTCACAGTAACCCCATAGGCAAGTGCTAGGAATTTCTCGGTATGTCACAGTAAAGCCCATGGACAGGTGCTAAGCATTCTTACCTAGGTTTTGTTTGGGATAATTCAAGTTTTGCCTCTGGCAGGAAGAATTCTTCTGGGATTTAGGAGTGCCCTTTCTTAGGGTTTTTTGGAACTAGCTTCCT
Source organism: Typhlomys cinereus (assembly GCA_023101885.1). NCBI lineage: Eukaryota > Metazoa > Chordata > Mammalia > Rodentia > Platacanthomyidae > Typhlomys > Typhlomys cinereus. The sequence goes on along the minus strand of JALPQD010000738.1, from coordinate 27,046 downwards.
GCTCTCTGTTCTAGAGAAGAGCCTGCTTTTTAAGTTTCAGTCAAATACTAAATAGAAATTTCATGTCTAGTCATTTACAATAAGTAGACTTGTTAGCCAGAATGTATGCACTGATTTTAAGGAAATTAGAGAATAACTTCTAGAGTCTTAAAAACATAGGTGGGTAAAATTCCCACTACTACTCAGAAATTCCAGAAGTATAAGGCTATGCTATCAGTCCACCAGAACCTTAAAGAAACTGTGATACCCTCTTACCCTGGCTGAAGGCCAAGGAAGAGACCATCATGCCAGAAAGTCTAGATGCCAAGACTGCCCCTGGAGATGGTATTTGCAATCCAAACTGGGAGAATCCATGTCAGAAGCAAAGGGGGCCGTGTCTTTCCTACCCCAAACAGCACTCTTATGAGAAATCACAGAGATGGACCATTCGAGTGCACTCCCACCAATGATCGCCTCCGCCCCGAAAGAGCACACCCTCGAAAGAGATACCCTTGGCATATGGGGCCTGACTGGACCCCAGGTTTGGAGTATGCATGGTTCACAGATGGGTCATCTAACTGATGGCAATACACTTCTGGAATTCCTCAAAGGAAGACATAAGCAACCTTACTATTAAGGAATAGAAGGATGCTATTATAAGAGAAGTTATTCATTTAATAATTATATTGCTTAAGTGTTTTTTTCAGTGCATACCTCAGTAGTGCTCCATTGACAGAACCAGCTATAGCTTATGGGCCTTGAGTATCCAAGTCAAGGCCCCCTTAGAGATGTGGTTTAAGCCTGGATAGTAGAGACTACATGAGCTGCATACATCTTCCCAAGTTAGAACCTGCTGCCATGCCTGGTGCCTATGTCGACCTGTCTGACTGAGAGGATCAACCTGAAGAGGACAACAGCAAAAGCTCGCAGTGGGACTTATGGAGTGTTGAGGATTCCTATAGTTAATCGTAAAATATATTCCTTGCTAAAATCAATAGGGAACATTCTGCCTCTGTATTTTAAAAAAGCAGTCTCTGTTAAAATGTGGGCTCAGCCCCATAGCTATCCGTGAAGCATTATAGATTAGACAAGTTTGGAAATACTGAGAGAATGTTTCTGTTAAGTGCCCTGAAGTAATGGGTTAGGTTCTTGAAAAAATGTCCACCCTGAAGGTGATTTTTGCCGCCGACTAAAAAATTATATGTCTGTTGTAGGTGCAACATTCTTTACCCCAAAATTTTCTGTATAAAAATTGTCACGAAAGTTTCAATAAACCGGTTTAGGATACACTCGGACGAGAGGGAGCCGCGTGTGTTCTGTTCTCCGCCCGGTCCTGGGGAGCCCTGGTCTCGAGGCCACGACTCTGGTCTGCGGCAGCCTTTTCCCAAGGAAATCAAAACTGGGACAAGCACATAGAGAAGTCAGGCTTCAGAATGGCCACCTACACCTCTCCAGCTGCGGCTCCAGGCAAGCAGCCTCAACTGTGCTTGCCCAGCGTGGGGGCACGTGTGGCCCATGAGCCTCCATGCCCCCCTGGAGAAAGGCATTTCCGTGGAATGGAATGAAGACCCGCCGCCGATTCTCAGCCGAGTCCAAAGAGCAGTTTACTCTTCCACTAGCTCCCCTTTGCTGCCGAAGCCAGTGCTCATCGTGGGAAGCTCCAGAAACATAGCTTTATCTCCTGGGGCTGGGGAGATGCTCGACGGAGACGGCACTTGCCACACAAGGGTGGACACTGGAGTTGAGATCTCAGGAATCATGGAGAGCCCAGTGCACGGCGGTGAGCGAGACGCTCTGAGTCTGGTACCCAAAGAAGTGGATGGAGATGGAAAAAGACACTGGATGTCAATCACTGGCCTGCACACACACACACACACACACACACACACACACACACACACACGCACACATATGCACATGCACCGCACACACAAAGCCCCCAAATGCGTGGACAAGCATGAATACATACATACGCAGGTCATAAAAGAAGTTGCCTATTCGTATTGTAAGTCATTGATTGCTATCATAAAATCAATTTCGCTCAGACATTAGTTAAGCCTTTGCCTGCAAGCAACATGATCTGAGTTTGGTTCCCTAGATCCTATATAAAAATGCCAGGTGGATGGTGTCGGCCTGCAAACCCAGCCAACCGCAGGCGAGCCTGGGAAACCCAGAACAAAGCAGTAAGGAGGTAGATCAATCCAGGATGATTCTAGGATGATGTCCCTTAGGCATCCACGGGCACACACGCACACACACACATTAAAATCAACTTCATTTTATTTAACAGAGGGAATCAGGACTGTCTTGACGCTAGGCAAGTGCTCGACGACTAGCCACACCCCCTGCCTAATTATTTCTACAGCTTACAAATAGCTTTCTTTTTACCGCCCATCTGATTCTTATATGACTGTGGTTCCCACTTCGCGAAGACTCAGCACAGCTGCTTGGTGCTGAGAAGGGCGGGTGTGGCGGCTCTTGGCACTAGAACACTAACAACTCCTGGTGCTTGAAAGAATGCCCAAGCTGGCTTTGAGTTTCTCCTCTGCCCAGTGACCCTGATTGGAGACCCACTTACGGAGGGGTCCCAGGAAGCTGGCGGTTTTCTGGTAGAGAA
>JALPQD010000738.1:0-16475 GCA_023101885.1 Typhlomys cinereus | reverse complement strand
GATCAGGGTACCGAGGTGCTGCTGAGAAACAGCTTTCAGGTGAACAGGGATACAGGGTGGGGGGCCTGAGAGCTGGGTAAGAGCAGGACAGATAGGCGTGGGGGCTGCCCATGCCAAGGCTTGAGGCCGCCAAGGACAGTGTAGGACCTCGGAAGAGCTGGGCGGTACAGAGACAGGGCTCAGCATGGGGTCTGCACGAGACACGAGTGGGGGACACAGCCCCGGCCCGGCAGCACAGGCTGGGGGGCGCCTTGCCTTATGGATCACATGTCGGCTCTTAAGCTTTCTCTGTGAACAGGGCAGAACTTTTCTTGGGAAGCAAATTGCCCAACTGTGGGCTGTTATCTGTCGTTTTGAACCCCAGAGGTCGATAGCAGGCGGAGATGCCATTTCGGGGGGCCAGGGTTGCTGGGGAGGAAGGAGAATCCAGGAAAACGGGGATGGCGGTGGAACGGGGCACCAGGCGCGGGGCGCTCTCCGCCACCCCCGAGACCGGTAACAAGCGGCCGAGGAGCCTTCAGCGGCCAGCGCTGCTCCCTGCGGAGAAGAGCCGCGTCGTCTCTCCCTCAGGTGACAGTCTGTACCTGGCCCTGTTCCCAGCCGCATGGACGGCTCCAGAGAACATCCCCCAGAGCCGCGGGGGAACTGGCCGGACAGGATCCGAGAGTTTAGAAATACGAGACCCGGGAGTGAGTCACTGGAGCAGAGGGACGGCGATCTTGCTGCGGTCACCCTGCCTCGGAGGAGCACCCCGACCTGGTGGGAACTCGCGGGTCTCACAAGGGTCCCCAGGCACCGGGCAAAGAAACAGGTGGGGCGGCTTCTCATCCCAGGTGCCCCCACAACCAGTGAGTTCCTGCCTCCGCCCAACCAGTGAGTCAGCCGCAGGTTCAGCAGGAAGACACCGCGGGTCTCCGGGAGGGTGTGGCCCGAGCACGCCCGGCTCCTGCCTTCCCACCCTTCATTGCTCAGCCTCTGGGTTGCTGTTGTGGCGGACACAGTGGTTAATCATAGCAGCAGCAGAACTGCTTGAGCACCTACTACGTGCCCTGCCTGTCCCGTCTTGTTCAATACTCAAAGTATGAGCCGTAAGGTCCGCACCCTTTATCTGACATGATCTGCCCAGGTCCTTATCCGATATGATAGGATGTGTGTGCGGGCGCGCATGCGTGTGAGGCCGGTGAACCGCCTCAGGTTTATCCCACACATGCCGTCCATCTTTTCTTCTGCAACAAGACCTCTTACAGGCCCCGAGCTCCACCAGCCCCAGCTCCCCGGATGCAAGCCTGTTACCGGGCCTGGTTTTCTATGTGTTCTGAGGCCCCAACTCAGATCCTCACTTAACCACTGAGCTGCATCTCATCTCAGTCTGTGATTTCTTTTTTCACTTGCACAAGGCTTTGGGAACAGGACCCGGGTCTGTTTCATGCGCATGTCAGATGCGCATGTCAGATGCTGCTCTGTGTCCTGCATTGTGACTGTGCCCCACGCCAGGAGGCCAATATGGAGTTTTTGGCTTGACGTCTCGTGGGGCCACAAAACAGTCTGTACTCTGGAGGATCTCGGACTTCAGGGTTTCAGAGGAGGAATGAAAAGCCCGCCTTGTGCTTCCAGTGCGGAGGTCAGAAAGCACACGTAAGAGCGAGATTTTTAGCTCCCTGCTTGGTGCCTGCCCCAGGATGGGCGCTGCAGCTCAGGTTGGGGGGTCCCCGTAGGCCCCATTTGGCTTCCGAACCCTCCTGCGACCTGTAGCCAAGAACTCTGGGTACAAAGAACCCTCCTGGGCCTGAACTGGGACTCGGTGGCTCAGCAGAGAGATGGCAGAGCAGGCACGGGGCCCTCCCTAGAGTCCAGCACTATGAAGCAAAGCAAGACACATCTGCAAACCCAGCACTCGGGATGTGGAGACAAGACAGCCAGAAGCGGGAGGACGCCCTTGTCTGCACAGGGTGGGCTGGACCAGCCCCGGCTACAAGAAAAAAAAATCCTTCCCTTCTTCCCTTATCTTTTACAATGTTGCTTTTTCTTTCCTTCCTTCTTTCCTTCCTTCCTCCTTCCTTCCTTCCTTCCTTCCTTCCTCCTCCTTCCTTCCTTCTTCTCTTTTGTTTCTCTTTCTCCTCTCTTTCTTTCTTTCTCTCTCTTTCCTCCTTCCTCTCTTCCTCTCCTTCCTTCCTTCTTCTCTGTTTGTTTCTCTTTCTCTCTTTCTTTCCTTCTTTCTCTCTTTCCTTCCTCCTTCCTTCTTCTCTCTTTGTTTTCTCTTCTCTCTTTCTTTTCCTTCTTCTCTCTCTTTCTTCTTCCTTCCTTCCTTCCTTCCTCTCTTCTTCTCTTGTTTCTCTTTCTCTTTCCTTCTTCTCTCTCTTTCTTTCCTTCCTCCCTCCCTCCTCCCTCCCTCCCTCCCTCCCTCCCTCCCTAACTTTTCCTTTCCCCCTTACTGTTTACAATTTCCTGTCCCCTTATTGTTTGCAGTGTAGATAGAGTCCTGCCATATAGCGCACGGCCACGGTGCCCTGCCGGGTTCTGGGTGCAATGGCTGACCGTGCGCCATCTCATCGACGGTGCCGCTCTGTGACAATTTAGTTCATTGCAGCACGATATTCCTACCGACGCTCAGGCTGTGAAGGGGTCCCAAACAAGGCACCTCCAGCTTCCTCAGGGCAGCCCATGGTTTGCTAACATATGGGCAGACCCGTCAGTGAGCTTGCGGACCCCCAGGGTACATGCACAGCCTCAGTCAAGCTCAGCACAAAGCCATCCTGTGACTGCGGGGCAGCATTACCTGGCAACGCGCAGAACTTTCCTGTCCTTCTAGAACAGGAGAAAACTGTTCTGACTGAACTTTCAGCCCAAGGAGGAGGGGAGATGGCAGAGGGGCAGGCTCCATACTCTGCCAGTTCTAGACCTGGCGTGGACGGGAGGGACCTTTGCCATCAGACCCGGATTCAAGTCCTGCCGCTGCTGCTTACCTCACACCCTGGGCGACCCTGAGCAGATTCACGCTTGTCCAGCCTTGGCATCCCTCTGCTCACAGGACCGGGCAGGGACAAGCGGTGTGGACCGTGGGGTCCTCAGACAGCCCCCCACACCCACCAGGCATGGCGCTTTGCTCCTTTGCCTGTCTCCCCAGAGCTGATTTGAGGATGGCCGAAGGCGGAAGGTGACTACAGGCCACTGTCCCCAGGCACGGATCTGCCTTCTGATGGGTTTAAAGAGTTGCTGTTGGGGCTGGAGAGATGTGAGGGGTTAAGCCTTTGCGTCGCAGTAGAAGGTCCTGAGTTCAAATCCCAGATCCTATGTAAAAATGCCAGGTGGAAATGGCAGGGGCCTGCACTGCCGATCCTGGAAGACGGTCTAGGAAACTCCAGAGCAAAAGCAAGGAGGAGGTAGAAGCAATTCAGGGTGATTCCTGAAGCCACCCTTGGACCTCCACGGGGACACAGTGCCCTCTGATACACCGGTACACACAAATAAATAAATAATAAAAAGTTTACTTATGATAATGAATGAAATCTACCTAAGAACATCTACCTACGAAGGCAGGGAGAGAGGGGTTAGGGGAGGGGGGCTGTGACCTTCCAGCGTGGAACCCGACGTCACCACTGTCTCACTCACACGGGCAGCCCAGGTGTGGATGCCGCAGTCGCCCGAGAGGTGGGGATGCACCCCGGCCTCGTCCAAACACCACGTCCAGCCCTCCCTCGCCAAGGCCTGGACCTCAAGTCACCCGGACAAAAATAAACTCGCAGCCTCCTCCCATTCCGGGCCTTCCTGATCGGGCCTTCCCACACAGCCGGCCTCCACACAGCCGCCTCCACAGTTGGTCTCACCCAAGCCTGTGTCCCACTAACCTCCCCACCGGCCCCCGTGCCTCTCCCAGGCGGCGCTGTAGCTGCTAGACAGGTTCTCCTGCAATAGCTCCCGCCCGCTGCCTGGCGACCCGGCAGCCCTGGAGACCAGATCCGTCCTGCCTCTCCACGCCGAGCAAGGGCTGGTAGTGCATGCCTGTGATCTCAGCGCTTGGGGGGGGCAGGAGCTCAAGGTCATGTTGGCACACAGTGAGTTTGAAGTCAGCCCAGGCCACGAAGTGATTTTGAGGTTAGCCTGGGCTACGTGAGACTATTTCCAGTCCCTCCTACTCAGACTCAGGCCTCTCCCACCTGCTTACCCTGTACCCCGGCTTCCCCTCCCACCTGCTTACCCTGCACCCCGGCTTCCCCCTCCCACCTGCTTACCCCGCACCCCGCGGCTTCCCCCCTCCCACCTGCTTACCCCGCACCCCGGCTTCCCCCTCCCACCTGCTTACCCCACCCCGGCTCCCCCCCCCCCTTGCACCTACAATCCTCATAGCTGCGTGGAGCCCGGCCGCTGGACACCTCTGTGCCGCTGTGCTGGGTCTTTCACAGTTAACGTCACAAGCAGTGCACGTCTCCAGGACAGGGTCTTGGCATAGAGGAGGAGAGGAGGGACATGTGGGGGCTGCTCATAGTTAAAGTTAATTTTTTCTTTTAAAGACGGGGTCCTCGGTATTCCTGACCGACCCCAGGCTCAGTAGGATGGCCTTACACTTCTGCTTCCCAGTCTCTCTGTCCCCGCGAGCGTCCACGCCTGCATGCTCTAATCGACTGTCGTTGATACTGCACTGAAGTCCAATGCTTGCGGTGACGGATGCTGCCGCTACCCTGATCATCACACGGGGATACGTGCAATGAAACACGACACTGTATCCCAGAAGTGGGTACCGTGCTCATGTGACAGTGACCTCTCGGGGCGGCACACCCCAGCTCCTCCTTCAGGGCTGACAAGTCAGAAACCACCATGCTTTCCTTCGGGTGATCCTTCTCCCCGCCCTGTGGCTCAGGGCTCTTGCCCATCTACCTTGGGGTGTGACCAGGCATATCTCGTGTTTGGCAGGTAGGACTGAGTCTGTCTACGTGGTTTCCGTTCTGAGATGAGGCTGCATAAGTGAGCAAGAGCCTCTGTCCCCCTAGACCTCCCTTCTCACGTCCCTCCTCCCCGCACCTCACAGTTGGTTCTGTATTCTGATTTCGGTGGCGGGAAGACAATCGCTCAGCCACCACGAATGTTCACTGCATTCTTTACACAAGCTTCTCACTGACCACGTCACCGACTGGGCGCAGGCGAGATGGAGACGCGGAGCCCACTGCGGGGTCCTCCCCTCCCCCCGTAAGAAGTGACATCTTGCTCTGACGACGTCATAGCAGAACGACTGTTACGGTCCATCTCCCAGAAGATCAAGGGGCGGTGGCGACCCTTGGTCAAGTTGGGGTGCTCAGCCGCCGCCAGCTCTCCTCGCTCTCCCATGTCCGTCTGCCTCGTCTGTGCGTCTGACTGTTGGGTCACCGAGAATGAAGTCTGCCTGTAGAGGAGCATGGTTGACCCACCAAAACCAAAAGCCAAAACAGTTGGATAGAAAGTTCAAAGTGTCTTCTACTAAATCCTGGCTTGAACGGTTTGCTGCAGTCATTCTGTGAGATGCTGATAACTTTGCCATCGAACGGCTTAGAGGAACAAGGAGTTTTATTCTGCCTTAAAGGATTCTTGGTTACAGTTCCTCGTCCACTTGACAGGAGGGTCCACGCCACACCAAGGGCTGAGGGAACTGACCACGCCAAACCACAGACGGACGGCTGAGAGGGAGTCAGCCAAGTGGACAGAGGAGGCCAACTTCCTCAACCCGTTCCCCCCCATTCACTTCCCTAGGGACTGGCCCCCCACCATAGCTGGGCTCCCCACCAACCAGACAGTCTCCTGCGGGCTCACCGGGGGTTTGGTTCAACGACCAGTTCTTTACAAATGTGCCCAGAGCTAGAGCTCGGCCGTCAGGTTGACACCTGTGTCTAATATGACGCGTCGTCGCTCTGGAAAATGCAAGCCTCTGCAGGGGAAAGGCAGTTGATCCCGGGCCTGGCATTGCCCCCCCCAGAAGATCCATGGAACTTTCCGTTTTTGCTTTCTTGGCTCATTTTGGCAGCCTTGGGAAGGGCTGAGTTCAACCCAAAAGGAGGCCACATGCCCAGGGCTCCCCACACAATGGCAGACCCATGTCAAGGCCGGACCCGAGGGGTCACGCACCTGGCACACACCGAGGGGTCACGGCACCTGCCCACACTCAGGTGAGCCCCCGCCAGACGTCTGCTCCCCACCACATTCCCCCCACCAGTCACCTCTCCCCGGGCCAAGTCTCCTGAACATTCAGATCCATCGCTCCTGTCCAACCTGCGTCTACCCGGCTTTCCACGCGCAGGTTGATCCCCGACTTCCTACAACTCGTCCACAGTCCAGCAGGCCTCTGACCCTCAGCTGCCCAAAGCCGGTCACTGCCAGAGCCAGCAGTAGATGCGGGTGGGTCACCTGCCGACCCCTGGGGCTCCCTGCCCCTTCCTCTCACCACCACCTCGCGCCCAGCTGCTGTCCCGGTGTTGAGGGTCAGGCCTGCGTCCTTCGAGCTGTTTTGAGTCGAGACCGTAATTAACAAACGCCTAGAAGCAGCACCACCCGCAGCGGAGGCCGCGTGGTCGCGAGCGGAGGCCGCGTGGGTTTGTCCTGGCCAGCGGAACGCAGCAAAGAGATGAACGATAAACAAGCAGCTGAGAAAACAAGCCACAGCGGCTCCCACGGGAGATGGTCCCGTCCTGTGGGGGCTCCTCAGCCCCCAAGACCAAGAGGGGGAGCTGGACTCCGCACTAGGCCTCTGGCCTCTTCCCCCACCTGCTGGGAGGCCCGCACGGCCCCACCGTCTGATGTCATGGTGCCCCCGCAGATCTGAGGGTCGGGGGGACCCCTCACAGGCCTGGCCAGGCTCCCCGCCAGGCTCGGGTGAGGAGGCCTATCTGCCCCAGCCACGCCCTTCCGCGCCAGACACGCCCACCTCTTGGACCTCTTCCACAGAGGGAAGCTTATCATCGGCCGGGGCTGGGCTGGTGCTTAGTCAGGCTTCCTCTCCCTGGGCCTCTCGTGCCACCCCCATCCCGCGGTCCAGCAACTGGAGGGCGGCAGGGCTGGCTGGTGTGGTGGGCCGCTGGGTCACCAGCAGGACGCACCAGAGCTCTGGGACCGCGAGGCGCCCGCCACGGTGCTTCCAGCTCCGCTGTCTCCGGGAAGGGAGCAGCTCCCAGAGTTCCAGGGGAAGGAAGACAGGCTCGGGCGCCATGACACACATCAGGGAAGATTCTAGAACAGCAGAGAGTGGGTGGGGAGGGGCAAGGGAGTCCATACGGTAGTGTGTGCATGTATTTGTTTACAAAGTGTACATATGGGCATGTGTGCACGTGCATGAACGTAAGTCTGTGGATATATGTGGGTGCATGTGATGTGCGTGTGTGTGAACTAGTGCTCATGGGCATGTGGGGGGAGGGTGTGCATGTGTGGATGTGCATGCACGTATGGGTATGTGGTCACATGAGACATGGGTGTGCGCGTGTGGGTGTGTGTTTAAATGGTATGGTGACCACGCATGGATGCCCTTTCTGCACGTGACATCATACAGAAACCTGAACCAGTCTGAAAGTATGGGTGACTACGGGGCCACCCCCAGAGAGTCGCCCATCTCCAGCTGATGGGCTGACCGTGGGGCACCCCACGTGTCTACGGCGAGGGGCTGACCGTGGGGGCAGCGCACATGTCTACGGCGAGGGGTTGACCGTGGGGACACCGCATGTCTACGGCGAGGGCTGACCGTGGGGACACCGCACGTGTCTACGGCAAGGGCTGACCGTGGGGACACCCCACGTGTCTACAGCGAGGGGCTGACCGTGGGACACCCCACGTGTCTACAGCAAGGGCTGACCGTGGGACACCCTACGTGTCGGCAGCAAAGTGTGTGCCCTGCCTTCTCTTCACTCCCCAGACCAAGCACCAAGCTCCTCACGGCCTCCTGACCCTCGGGTGAAGGACTCTGCCTCCCTCAGAAATTAAAAAGCAGATGGCTCAGCGGCTAAAGGATCTGCCGCGTCCGTGAGAAGAGCAGAGCTCAGATCTCCAGATGCCACACGGGCGTGCGGGGGGGGTGCAAGCCCGCGGCAGCGCAGCCCAGAGGGTCAGACGGGACTCTCCAGCGCAAGCTGGTCGGCCAGACCTGACCCAGCAGCGACCTCAAGGTTGTAGCGATCCAGCCGCAGAAGGTAAAGGGCGTGGGCGAGGACGATTCCAATGCCGCCCTGGGCCTCCACATGCACACGCATGCACACACACACATACACCCTGCACACACACATGCCTACGCGTGCAAGCATGCATCCATGCATCCTCCCCCCACATGAAGATGGAAAGAGGAAGAAAGAAAAAGCAAATATGGCCGGGGAGAGGCTTGGTCTATAAAATGCTGGCAGCACAAGCTGCGGACCCCAGTTCCACCCTGGAAACCATGTAAAAGTCTGAGTGTGGCTGCACCTGCTTGTCATCCTACTGTGTGTGTGTGTAGGAGCCAGGGGATGCCTGGGGCTCACTGCCCAGCCAACCGAGTTCTGGGCCAACGGGAGACAGGCCTCAAGAACCAAGGCAGATGGGCGTCCCGAGCGATGACATACAAGCTGATTCTGGTACCACACACACACATGCACACATGTGGGCACACAAATATACACGCATGCACACACATGCGCACACATATACATGCACACACACAATCACACATGAACACATTTACACACATGCACACACATATACATGCACACACACAATCACACATGAACACATTTATACACATGCACACACATATACATGCACACACACACATCACACATGAACACATTTACACACACATATACATGCACACACACAATCACACATGAACACATTTACACACATGCACACACATATACATGCACACACACACAATCACACATGAACACATTTACACACATGCACACACATATACATGCACACACACAATCACACATGAACACATTTACACACATGTACATACATGCACAGTCACACACAGATACACATGTGCACATACACACATACGTAAACATTCACATACTCATGTATGCACACCTAGCATACATACATATATGTATATACACAATATAATATACACACATGCACATATACACATTCATATACAGCATGTCACACATTTACACACATATAACATATATACATGCATGTTCACACACATATCCATATACACACAGCATACATATAACATATTTACACATATACAGGCACATACTCGCTCATACACACACATAGAACATGCATATATACTCACATACAACACACATACACACATTCCCACGTAGCATAAATACACATAAAAACCCACTCATATACTCATACAACCTACATACATACATACATATGCACACATACAGTCATACAAGATGTGTATATATATGCATAACATACATACATATATACACATACATGCACACATATGTATACACTCTCACACATACATACACACCATACCTACACACATATGCATGTGCATGCACACTTGGACATAATTACACATGGTGTGCATACACACATACACACAAAAGCAAATGAACACAGAGAGACCGGGTCCAGGCATACTGAAGGCTTGACTCTCATGGTATGAGTACGCAATGCCAATCTCACCTTGAACCTGAGATTCTAGACCTTTCTAAAGCGTTTTCATGAAATGTTCCCACCAGGGCTCACCCACTGTCTCCAAGCCACGGAGCACATACTTTCCCAGCCAGGAACGCAGATCTGCCCTAGATGCGCCGCCACCGGCAGCTCTGGGGGTCTCAAGTGGCTTCTGAGACCCACACGGAACTCACGAGCTCCCTCTAGAAGATGCCGGCCTGGGGCTTTCTAGAACCTCATCCAGCATCTCATCCTAATTGGTAGAGACGCCGGTACCACCCCTGGGCAGGCTGGCAGTGCCAGAAGACACAGGGGCAGGCCTGGGGGACATGGACAAGCGACATGCCCAGGGCCGACGTGAAGCCAGAGCCCAGCCGGTGGTCAGGACCCACCCGGAAGCCCGTGCTAAAGACCCAGCTCGGCAGGCCTGCTGCGGGCTGCACGCTTCCAGTAACTTCGCCCAACAGCTCAGGGGAACGAGGGGTTTCATCCTTGCTCAGCAGTCAGCTCCGCAGGAGACTTCACGCCAACGTCAGCGGCCGAGGGAACCACACCACCTCCGCGGACTGCCGGGCGGGCGAGGGGCGAACCGCATCACTTGCCACAATGTCTGCATTCCACACGCCAAAGCAGCCGACTACTGATCCAACCCCCTCCTTTCTCCTGCACCTCCCGGGGGTGGTCCCACCCACCATCTTGTCTACCAGATCTGAGCCTGTGGACTCAGGCTTAGTTCGGGGACCCCTTAAGAAGAAATACCCAAGTGCTGGTTAGAAGATGAAAGGCGTGAAAGACGAGCCACAGGAGCAGGACGCGGTGGGGCCTTGCGATCCAGAGCTTCTCATTGGGAGGGACGGTCCATCCTGAGCAGGCTTGCACTGGACCTCCCTTCCCCCCCCCATGCTGGACCCGCAGCAGACATTGCGAATGGATCCCAGCACTGCTTCCCACCGAGCTGGACTGGATGGCAGCTGCTTCTGAGCAGCCACGTCCACGGGGCGGGGCTTGCGGAGAAGGTGCAGCTCCCCGCTGTGCTAAGGAGGAACCCCCTCCCGCTGTTGTGCTAAAGATGCCGTTGGGCTGAGGGTGGTGTGGGAGCCGGGGTGAGGAGGACAGAGACCGCGGTGCAAAACTCTGGCCGAGCACGGAGCGCTGCCACAGAGGCTGAGGACGGACCCAGAGGAGGGGCAGAAAGCAGAGGTCCACCCGGAACCCCGTGCTGAAGACCCGGCCCGGAGGCTCACAAAGCAGATGAAGCTTCTAGAACACGCCCCCAGCCCTTCTCAGGTCCCACAGACAGGTTGTGTAGCTGCAGCAGCTAGTCCTACTGATTTCCGTCTCCCCAGAACAAAGGGTTTCTTAACTTTTTTTTTTTTTAAGTAGAAACCCAACTCCAGGTTTATTCCTGCCCGTGACAGCTGTGGAAAGGTTCTCCAGTGGCAGCAGCGTGGCGGGAAGCCGCTGCATGCAGCGGGCGCTGTTTCTTCTTTCTTTTCTCACGACTCTTTTCTTTCCTTACTCTGGCCTCAGTCTTTGGCCAGCCCGTGTGGTCACTTCTGCCAGCCCACTGAAGCTACTGACACGCACCATTTCACACAGGCCCTGTGGCCAGCGGTCAGGTTTCAGGTCAGTATTTACTACGCCTCCCTTGGCATTGTGGACTTTGTGACTTTCATTTGTTTATGTGTTATCCGATGGAAGGACTCCTAGATGGAAAGTGGTGAATCTGTGGAAGAGGGGTGAGTGCGTGTGCAGGTGAGTGTGAAGGTGTGGGTGGGGTATAGGTGTAGGTGTGTGTGGGGTATAGGTGTAGTGTGTGTGGGGGGTGTAGGTGTGAGTGTGTAGACGCGCGGGGGGTGAGGTGTGAGTACAGGTAGGTGTGCCTAGGGGTGGGTATGAGCAGGTGTGAAGTGTGCATGTGTGTAGGTGTGCATGTAGGTGTGTAGTGCATGTCGGTGTTGCTGTGGAGGCCCTAGGGTGACATCGGGAGCCACCCTGGATGCTCTGTCTCCTCCTGCTTTGCTCCGGGGTTCCCCAGGCTCCTCTTCCCAGGACCAGAAGTGCTGGCTGCCACCATGTCTGCCCGGTGTTCTTACGTGGGATCTGGGGAGCTTGCCAGGCAGGCTTTGACCCCTGAACGGCCTCGCCGCCCCCACACTGGCCACTTCATATGCGCAGCTTTCTGTCTGCATTCCTGACTGCACGGTTTGGATCCTTGGCTCCAAAGGAACAGGCAGATATAGGCTGCTCCTCCTGCTGAATGCAAACACTAAGACGCTCGCGTCCACAAGGAGGAAATGACACTGTGGCCACCAAGAGATGTGGAGACCCCGGTGCGGGCCAAGGGAGCCCCCAGGGCAGTGGGGTGGTGCCGACGGGGATGACGGAGGAGGAAGGCACTGCGGGAGTGGGGGGCAGGTCTCACCGGGAACCACTGCCCGTGCACGGACCTCGCAGTGGGTGAGCCGCTGGCTCTTCAGAACGTCAGGTGTGTGTGTGTGTGTGTGCGTGTGCGTGTGTGAGAAAGGACTGTGGGGGTTGGTCTCTCTTTCTACCATGTAGGTCTGGAGATCCAACTCGCCACCGGGTTTGTGTGAGGTTGTCTTCATCACACTGAGCCACCTTGCCAGCCCCTCCCCTTTCATCGGGTAGCACAGGCTGGCCTTGGACGGACCTGCCGTCATGCCTGGCAAGATTCAGATTCTTCCTGAAGGTGGTCTCTGCCGCGAGGTCCCTCCCACCGTGGCCCTTCCGTGACCCTGGCAGATCTAGACCTGAGACAGATACCAAGGTGTCTGCTACTGGGGTGTGAAAGCCTGTGCCAAGCCTGTTTCTTTTTTTTTTTTTTAATATTTCTTTTTTTAACACTTTCTTACTTTTATTTCTTTTTTAAATTTTTATTTATTTATTCAATTGTGCGTGTGTGCATATGTATGTGTGCGCGCGCATATGTCTCTGTGTGTGTGCGCGCGTGTATGTCTGTGTCTCTGTGTGTGTGTAGAACCACGGACGAATTCGGGAACCACCATGGACACCTCCACCTCCTCCTGCCCCGGGATTCACAGGCTCCGCCCTACCAGGACCAGAAACGCAGGCCGCCCCTGCTTCCGCCTGGCGTCTATACGTGGGATCTAGGATCCGAACTCAGGACCTTCCGCCTGCAAGACAGAGGCTTAACCCCTGAGACATCTCTCCAGCCCCAAGCCTGTTTCTTGGATGTGGGTGCACCTCTCAGGTTGGGGTGCAAGGTCTGGGGAGGCAGCTCTGCGGGGCGCTGTCTGCAGCCGGGTGCAAGCAGCTGATGCGACTCTATCTTTAGCAGAGCGTCAAACGGTGAGAACACTCGTGTGAAGTGCTAAGGCTGCGTCTGTGTAGTGTGTGGGGGAGCAGCCCCCCCAGCATGGGACCTACAAGTCGCTCACTTCGACGCCTTCAGGAGTGCTGTGCTCATGGGACGGGGGTGTCAGCCTCACGACGACTCTTGTGACACCTTTGAGAAAAGCGAGGGTTGAAACGCTAGCAGGATCCCAGGAGCAAGCATATGACCAGTTCCCGGGTCACGGACTGCTGTCGCCTGTCCCCTGTGCTCTGGCTGAAGGAGAGGAAGCGGCTCGGGCCACCCTGCCTTGAGAAGCCGTGGGGGGGGGCTTCTTGCCCTTCTCCCCCGGCTCTGTGTGTCAGATAAAGAACCGTGCTGGGTAAACACAGCACCAAAGGTGGCATTTGACGTGGGCCACAAAACCCAGGTTACGCCCATTCGCACCTGGGCAGCCTTGTCCTGCAGCTCACGCCAGATGTGCCACTCGGCTGCGAGGTCTGCTGGTTGTCCCCCCCACGCCACGGGCAACAGCCTTTCTCTGCAGAGCGGCTCGCCTTACGGAACGAGCCAATGTTTTCCTGAGTGTAAATCTCTCGGCTTTCAAGTCCGTCACCGGTGCAGAACCGGTCCATTAGCCACCGAGGGGTCAAAAGAGAACTCGGGTGCGCCTCGGGCTCAACGGGAGTCCCCACCGTCTTCATTTGACGGCGAATTATTCCGGGAAATCGGAGCGTGTCCTTTTGTTCTTTTTCTTTTCTTTTCTCTCCATGAACAAAGCTGAACTGGAATAGAAAACTGATTCCCTGGATTCTACTCACAGGCCCCGCATCCACATCTGAGCAGCAAAACCCAGCAGACTCGGGGAAAGGGATGTCAGCTAGGCCAGGTAGAAGCTTCCAGAACCCTCTAGAGGAAGCAGTAGGACCCCACACGCGGACATCGGCAAAGACAGAGTGGAACTAAGACACGCCATTGGATGGGGGCTGGGGACGGAGCTCAGTCAGCAGAGAGCCCAGGTCCAACCCCACACCGCACAGAACCGGAATCTCGGCATGTGGGAGGGAGAGGTGGGGAGAGGGAAGCAGAGAGGGGGAGTTCAAGGCCAGCCTGGGCTACACGGGACTTGGTCTCAAAGAAAATAAAGTCATGGCAAAGCGGATGAAGCAGGCATCTCTGACTGTTCCGAGCGCATCGGCGGGATGCATGTCTCTCTTTCTCCACCCTCCACTGAGCGCTGCCCAAGGCGGGCCATGTTCTGAGCCAGAAACCTCAAACAGTGTGACATGACACATCGTGCACTTGCAGATCACAATGGGAATGAACTAGACATCAGCAGCGAGAAAATAGCTGGCAACCCCTCCAGTTTCCTGGAAACCGAGCAACGTATTCTCAACAGCTGGTGGATCAAAGAAGGAATCTCGAGGAAGCTAAAAATGCTTTGAATTATATGAAAATGAGAATATGACTGACTGAAGGGGGCTCGGTACTCTCGGCCCAGAATGCACGCCAGGCACGTTAAGGAAGACGGAGCCAAGGAATCTGCAGCCGTCCCTAAGGGACCAGCCGTCCACTCAGCTGTGACCCTGGGGGACCAGCCATCCACTCACGCTGTGGCCCTGGGGGACCAGCCGTCCATTCACACTGTGACCTCTGGGGGACCAGCCGTCCACTCACGCTGTGGCCCTGGGGGACCAGCCGTCCATTCACACTGTGACCTCTGGGGGACCAGCCGTCCACTCACGCTGTGGCCCTGGGGGACCAGCCGTCCACTCACGGTGACCCTGGGGGACCAGCCGTCCACTCACGGTGCCCTGGGGGACCAGCCGTCCACTCAGGTGATCCTGGGGGACCAGCCGTCCACTCACGTGGTGGCCCGGGGACCAGCCGTCCACTCACACGGGCTGGGGGCCGCCGCACACCCCAGACCCACCACGTGGCTGGCTGGGGGACCAGCCGTCTACTCACGCTGTGACCCTGGGGGACCAGCCGTCCACTCACGCTGTGACCCTGGGGGACCAGTCGTCCATTCACACTGTGACCTCTGGGGACCAGCTGTCCATTCACACTGTGACCCTGGGGGACCAGCCGTCCACTCAGCTGTGGCCCTGGGGGACCAGCCGTCCACTCAGCTGTGGCCCTGGGGGACCAGCCGTCCACTCACACTGTGGCCCTAGGGGTCCAAAGACGGCTCGGCAGGTAAAAAGCTTGCTGCACAGGCCTGACGACCTGGGTTTGATCCCTGGAATCTGAGTAAAAAGTCAGGCATGGAATCTCAGCTCTCCCTCGGGGAAGTGGGAGGCTGAGATGGAAGAATCATCCAGAAGCTCTGAAGGAAGCAGAGGCAGGAGAGGCCGCAGGGTGGGAGGCAAGATTCAACTCCTGAGAATCAAATAACCGTCACACATGCGTACAGCAGCATACTCAGTCTGCACACACATGTGCACATGCACACATACACATATACACATGTGCACATGCACAGCACATGCTTGATCTACACACACACACACACACACACACACACCACACACACTAATAAAAGATAAAAACTTAAAAAAGAATATGTCTATTCAAAATAAGCAGGAGAACGGTGGCTGTTTTAGTCACTGCTTCTAAGTATTTGCAAATGGTTCACAGTAGGACCGGGTGGGCCTGGGAGAGGGTCTAGCGGAGAAAGAATCTGACTTCAGTTCACCTGTGGAGCCGCACGGAGGGATGCAGAGAGCTGGCTTCTGACTGCGGTCCTCTGACTTCCCGCGTGTACTGCGGCGTCCACGCACCCCTCAAATGAATGCACCCCAACCCCGAATCATAGCAGGCCTGCGCTTTTAACTTCTGTGATGAATCCTGCGCAAAGCAGCTCAGGAAGGAAAGAAGGAAGGAAGGAAGGAGGGAGGGAGGGAGGGAGGGAGGGAGGGAGGGCGGGAGGAGGAAGAAGGGAGGGAAGGAAGAAGGGAGAGGGAGGGAGGAAGGAGGAAGGAAGGAAGGGAAGGAAGGAAGGGGGGAAGGAAGGAAGGAAGGAAGGAGGAAGGAAGGAGGAAGGAAGGAAGGAAGGAAGGAAGGAAGGAAAGGGGAAGGAAGGAAGGAGAAAGAAGGAGGAAGGGGAAGGAAGAAAGAAGGAAGAAAGGAAGGAAGGAAGGAAGGAAGGAAGGAAGGAAGGAAGGGGAAGGAAGGGAGGAGAAGGAAGGGGAAGGAAGGAAGGAGAAGGAAGGAAGGAAGGAAGGAAGGAAGGAAGGAAGGAAGGAGGAAGGAAGGAGGAAAGGGGAAGGAAGGAAGGAGAAGGAAGGAAGGAAGGGGAAGGAAGGAAGGAAGGAAGGAAGAAGGAAGGAAGGTTGGTTCATTTTATAGTTGTAGATCACGGCGGAAGGCCTGGCGCAGGAGCAGGAGGCCGCGGTCACGTGTTACCCATGGGGGGCACAGGGAGAAGAGATTTGGAACTCGATGCCTTTCTCCTTCGTGCCCTGTCCGGGACCTTGGCCTACCACACGGTGCCACCCACTCTTAGGGTGAGTTGTCTCAAATTAACCTAGTTTAGATGATATCTCCCAGACCTGCCCAGCGGCTGCGGTGATTCCAGATC